>FIZU01058015.1:0-21342 GCA_900064475.1 Pseudococcus longispinus
AATGTTTCTCCAGTAACTTTTTAAGGTCATCTTTCTTAGCTTTTTCAATTTTATTCGTATCTTTGATCTCTTGAAAAACCAAATCGTCCAAATTTCTACCTCGTTTGCAGTAACTTACGAATGGAATACCCATATCGTGCTCATAAAACAACTCACCTTTCAAAGTGATGTTCGACCGAGTTCTGGAGATGTACACACGTTTAACTTGGGATATCTGAAAACACCAAGATGAACACGGCTTCATTATGCACTGCATTGCAGTCTTCACATCGTATACAATTACATCAACTCTAACTATCCTAACGGTGGCGAATTTTTTAATAATATCCAAGTAATCGTCGGGTGCCAGAATAGTGTCTTTTTTTTCACTTTCTTCTCTATCTGCGCGAATACTCTATCCGGAGGGAGATAACTGTGTCCAGTTATCGGAAATATTAGCTCGATATCGACAATATGAGGCGGAGCTGATTGATGTATTGAGGGCTAGCCCTCGCCCCCCAAACCCAAAACTGAAAAGAAACACATACCTTCTAATAAATGTCTATATTCGTCTTCGGAAAAATATACAACAACAATATCAGCTTCTAACGTCTACAATAACACAAGAGCAAGTGAAGCGCCCGACGAGCGCGTCGAGCTCGACTCAGCGAACGGTCGAACGAGACCGAACGCACTGAACGAGCCAGTCGGGGCAACGGAGAGATTCGTTCTTCTACTCTAACACTCCTCTCCGACGTCGGCTTTTGAATACAAAAGATGGACGGAGTACACCTGAACGAATCTTGACTTAAGTCTACGAACTAGAAATACAATAGCTTAATTACATTCGTTTGTACTTCAAAATATCATATTCACCGATTATATCTTCAAAATCACCCAATACATTGCTTTCGTTAACATACCATTTGTTTTATAAGTGTCACATTCGATTTTACAAGAGATGTACTTGCGAATTTGAAAAAATTTACCTTCGATTTCCTACTATTAGCTTTCGAAAAATTCGTCGATTAGCTCGTCTTCATTCGATTTATCGTTAACTGCAAGTGACTCCTTCGATGAGGTTCGCGATGGTAGCCCTTAGTGGCCCGGTAAAGAACGAGGAACGAGGTTCCAGGGTTCCAGGACGCTGAAAAACTTTGTAATGTTCGGAACCTGCCTTCAGAATCATTATAAAAAACACCACAAAGGTTCCCGTTAACGGGTGTGAACAAGCCTCGCAGTCGTAAAGTGGCAAGGTCGTCCGCCGTGTTCGGACGCCGTTGCCGGCCAGGCGCGACAGAGCCGACCCGTGTCAGCCTAACACTACGTCGAAGAGTAGTGTGGCGAACGTATCGTGGGCTTTCTCGCTTAGTAGAAACCCACCGCGTCTTCCGATTCTTTCGAGGTGCTTAAAGGTACTAATGTACGCTTGGCATTTTTTCAGGCCTGAGTGAAAAATAGAAAAAAAATCAGTATAGTGTTCGTTATGAATGTTCAAATGTTCGAAATTAATAAAACTTTCGATTTTAGCGTTCGATTATTTTATACAGCTATCGATGTACTTATTTAAACAATAGACGTGACACGATTTCGTAATTCTAGGAATGTATCTTTAGGTAGGGGAGGCTGTTGTACCACTAGGGACGCTTTTTGGTTTTTCGAGTCTAGAGCCTGTAATATTTTTTTTTTTTGAAAGGTGATGACTTTATATGATAGAGGGGTTCAAGAGAAAAAAAACAGGCCAATTGATATCAACTTTCACTGAAACCCATCCGAGGAAAAATTTTTTTTACTAGGGGTCAAAAAGTGTTCCATGGTACAACGGGTCTTGTACCTAGGAACATGGCTGTTGTACCTTGGGACACGAGTAAAACAAATTATATTTTCGTAACAAAATCATTTTTATTTTAAAAAAATCAATTAACAAGTATATTTTAAATTATGAAAAGTATAATAACCGCGTTTTGGTTCGCATTTTTTCAACAATTGCCGAATTTTAGACTTTTTGATATCCATTTCGTCTGCAATATGTGGGAAGTAAAATGAATTCATATTTTCTTTCTTTTTCATGAAGGAACAAGTAATGGTATTGTCGTCTACGAGGCCAATAATCTGCGCTACGAAATTCAAGTGTTTCTCTTTCTTTGTTTGTTCATCATATATCAGTTCTGCCACTACAAAATCTCCAATATTTCGTCTGGAATTATCTGAAATAAATGATAAGTTTGAAAATGAAAATGTTGGAGCAAAAATTCCGCAGTTTCAAGTCGATTTGTTTGGTAGGTAGGTAGGTAGGTGCGTAGATAGGTACCTATTTCTTCTTCCTTCGAAGTATCAAGATCCGAAAAAGTTTCTTCAGAATCATCACTATCACGTATTGAATAGTCATCGCTATCAGCTGATGAGGAGGTATCATTTTTAACCGGCGAAAGAACTACATAAGCAACTGCCTTTTTTCCTAAACAAATGTACAATTTGAAAATATTGTTTCGAATGATTAGGCAGGTATTAGCACCATTAATTTACCTCGTGCTGATATGTTTAAAAATACGTCCTAGATTACAAATCAATCATAAAATTGCTTTTATAGTGCGTGCAATTTATTTATGCGGTTGTGCGTGCGCATCTTCCGTTGTTTTTTAATTTTTCGTCGCGGGTTCTCGCGAGGCAACGAAATTGTTTCGGAAAACTCAGCCACATAAATAAATTGCACGGACTATAACCTCAAATGCGCACGGACGTCTTTTTTTTCCATTTGCGACTGTACTATATTGCATGAAAATGTTTCTTACTTTGACAATCCGACTCATCAGATACATCCGAGCAATCAATCTGTCGGCTGTGGTGGAGGTGGTGATGTTGGTTCGTCTATAAAAAATAAAAAATGACGCATTATTGCTAACGAATAATAAAACTGGCGATGGTGATGAGAAAGAAGTGGATTTTATGTAAAATTTTGAAATATGTATAATTGCAAAAAATACTTACGAATGCATTTGCAAATCGATGTGAAGTATAGAATTGTGATGAAACACGAATTTATAAACTTCATTTTAACTAAATGCTCTATAAATGTATAATGAGCTTCTGTTCGTTTCAGGTGTGTATTTAAATATTTAAATGGAAATGCCTTATCTAACACGACTGTGTTTTTGGCTTTCATTTATCATTCATGATTTTCCGAAAGTCAATTTTTAATTAATATATTCAGATAATGCATAATTTTCTTTCATTTTTTGATTTGGATCACCTTTCCAATTCTTAGAAAGCTTTAATACTATCAAACTTAATTGCTAATTACTGGTAACACGGGCATCGCTGAGTTTCAAATATTGGAGGGGACGCAATTTTTTTTTTCGAGATTTATCAAATATATACCAAAGTAACCTATCGTTCATTTTTGACTTTGATTTTAATAACCCTGCAGTAATTGATAACCCAGGCGATCGCTACGCTGCTTGTATTTTTACCAAATATTGGGGGGCGCGTCCTTCTTTACTTTCATTTTTCATATTTTCATGGATCAAATAAGCAGAGCTGAGTATAACGCGATCGTATTCAGTAGTTTTGTGTTATGAAGCTACGACTTTTTTTTTTCGTTACTAAGTGACTGGCTCATGATGATAAATGAGCGTTACATGAAATTCCCAAGATCAATAATATAGATACCAGAAAAAAATATGTAATAATAAATAAAATAACAATAACTCCCAAAATAATCCAGTTTGAATCCGCCATCGATCGTAAAGTATTACGTAAGGTAAACAGGCGATAATGTATTAATAAGGTGATAATAAAAATAAATATGGTATTGATAACAATACTGGCATATATTTTGAACCATCATCCGTAACGCCGCCTGTATCACTGTATATAGTGTGGCAAGATTTGAGAAAAATTTTTTCATCAAACCGACGCGATGCAATGCGATGTAGTGGCAGTTGAATTAGCAAATATTCGCATCCATGAAATCATCGTTGTGTTCTCGCGTTTAATACCGCGAAAATGGCTTTTTTGTGTGACATCACGATAGTCATTATGCAATCTCGGTTTATAATATTATTATATTAAGCTTTGTCACGTTGACGTGAAAAATGCCTCTGTGTAGGACGTAATTTGACCCAGTTGTTGGGAAAATACAAATTGGTTCTCAGAAAATATGAATGAAGAATATCGAATTCAAACAATCAAACGTTAATTAGTAAGGTCAATCGGTCTAATCGCGGACAAAATGAAATTACATTTTTTCATAGGTTTATATAAATGTGTCAGAATATACCTTGTAGTCACATCAGATATTAATATGCCTTCGCAGGAAAATTCAGGTTCTTCAAGTACAATTTCAGGTACCCCGCGATGTTTATTCAAGTTGGGTGCCATAGCGTATTTTTAAAAATTGAACCACGAGCTCAGCATACTGACAGATGACCAGCTACAAATATATTGCGACTGAGTTGGAAATTCATATTAAAATCATTTCCAGATATTTGTCGCAGATTTTTTTCTTTTTTTATCAAGAAATAACAGCCCCTCTATAATCCATTCCTCAAATACGAAAAATTCATGAAATCTGATATTCGCAGATTTTAAGGATGAATGATATAAATCTTCAATGTCAAATAAATATGCGAATTCTTCCACGAACTACAAAGAAACATATTTTATTACCAATTATGAACATACTGTAATATCAATCGCCAATTTTGAACTTACTGACATAAGTTTTGCGGACAGAGCATTCTTGGATTTCTTTTTCTCCTGGAAAACAGTTTTTATCCAAGTACAATTACTTAAAATATTTCTTTCATCAAGGCGATCCAGATCCGTGGATCCAAAAAAAGGCTCATGTCTGTAAAGTCTGTAATTTTGAATTGAACTTTCTTATAATACTATTGATTAAGGCTAGATTCTGTTTGCTGATGGTAATACTAATAGGCGGCCACAGCTGATTTCCCTGCCACTGATCCGTTGTGTAACTCAGAGCGCTATCAAACCATTTCCAGGTTTTTGGCCGTGATGAATCGACAATGTATTTTTCACAACCTAATGATGTGGATAGTGGTAGTAGTAGGTGTACAAAAGGAAGTTCAAAACGGATTTGCAAACACCCCACCATGGGGTATTCAAGTTTAAAACATCTCATTTTAAAATGGTTGAAGTTTTGGTTTCGTATTATTTGTGAAAATACAGTTGCTACTTTGTCCAAACAACTGGAAAATTTGAGATCGCAGTCGCAGTGAGAACTGTGAATGATACAAAATTTTAAAGTGAGTCAAGTTTCACCTTTCTGTTGAACAACGCTTTGATATATCTTAAATGCTGCTGCGTAAAGCAGATTTTGAGCTTGTATGTAAACTGCACATAATTGCACTATATATTTGCATTTCGATGATTGAGATGTGATTTTCTCATGCTATAAAATGATGAACACGATTTCAAAGTTAGCTGCATGTTGCATTTCTTCGTGTTTTCCATTGTACAAATCGCACACCATTTACCCGATTAACTCGTAGCGTGGTGCAAATTATAGGTACGCATTTTCGCATAAATAATAACCTATTTCTTTGGCTGACTCCATCCGAACATGATAATTATCTTATAATATAAAATTGTATCACGCACTTATTTACAACATGGAATCATTAAGTATAAAGCGTGATTAATACGGTAGGGAAACATAACTCCGATATATGATGTTTACTCCGTATACGTGGTGTAGATATGTATTTGTAATCGATGAAAGATGTTTCAACTACGTCTGTCATTAAATTCGCACGCAAAAGTGTAAACAAGCTCATGGGGCAATGCACCTATAATCAGATCAAACTTCCAATTAAAACTCGATCATCGTCAAAATTTTCTAATCATCCGTTTCTCTAATTCTATAATTGCCCTTACAAATGGGATGAAATTTTTGTGAAGGAATAGTTCCTCGAAAGATGTTCCATAAGGTGCGGATATTCTATTTAGAAATTCGAAATATGCACGATAATTTCACTTCGCTATAGGTGTTCTGTTCTTCATTCTCAGAACAGAATAATTTTTGTGAACCGATGAACAATCAAGAAACAAAGCCTCATCTCTCTTTCTTTCTTTCATAATAAGTGTAATGGAAGACGCGACGTGAGAAAGCCTGATTAAACATTTAGCTACAAAACGACCTCGTAAAGAATGAAATTTTTTTCGAAATTTCGTATTCTCGAGTGTGATCTTGGGGTTTTTATTTATTACGTCGGGCAGCCTCTTAATTCATGATTTTCACCTTCATCAAAAATCTCACGTACCGTTTGAATTGAGAAGTGTTAATATTTAAAATATCGAGTGAGAAGCGAGTAAATTGAAAACCAACTTCCAAACAAATTTTCATCGAGTTTTCGAATTATTTAGAAAATTTCCCAAAGATTTGACAAATATCTGAATTGATTTCTTCGGCTTGAATTGAAATTTCAATGGATTCTTGAATTTTGTTTAGTCTTTTTTTAAACGCATACAGCCAATCTTTGCCAGTTTTTTTCTTATCACGATTAAACGGATTTAAAATGTTATTCGCGTCACAATCCGAAAACACTAATCTTTTTAATAACTTAGGAGCAATAATTCCTAGACCTCCTAACCGTTGTTTTTGGTTGATGCGCCAGAAAAATCTCCTGTTGACTGTATTCCCGAATGGAAAACTACAGTACGTGACATTGAAGTAGGGAATAATTCTATTTTAATGAAATACAAAGAAACAAACAAATTTGAACAGACTTATGTAATTGGCCATTATCCATTCGCATTACCCATGTTTGGGCTGTTTCTAGTTATGCTTTCGAAAATATTCCAAACTGGGGGGCGGGGGGGGGTATTCAGACCACGAGGGATACATTGCCAGCCTCTGGTTCACCTTAAGTGACTGTTTTTGAGAAAACGTCCATTTTTGAGAAATAAATTTCACAGACAAAAGTTGTAGCATGATAAGCATGATGAAATCATGAAATCTAATTTTATTGTTTCTTGTTTGGTTCGGGTGCCGAATGATTTATCAGCATTTACTGTACCAACACGAGTTTAGAGTGGAATTCGATATGTGTTTTGTTTTGAACACGCAAGGTTATATTAGCAGCAAATAACTGGTTTATGTCATTGGCGTGCATTCATATAGGAAATAAGTTCATCGAACGTGTACAGTTTGTGGGGGTGGAGGAGAGAAATTGGTGTAGAATGAAGCACCCAGACGTGTAGTTCAAAAATAGATGAAATTCTTCGGTACCTTGTACTCGAGCTGGCGATTTTATTTATGCTTTGTGTCGCAGCTAGTCTGAATAAAAAATATGTAGGTGTTTGGTCATCTGTTCGACCGTGTGTCGCGGAGCTTTATGATGTTAAAAACACGCGAAGTTGGCGCCATTAGCTGGTCTTTTGCGAGAAATATAAAGTAAACACTCATATACAATCGGATTTTTTTTATCGTTGCTGGAAAATCCAAATATTACTCGTTGAACCATAGTGGTAAAAAAATGTTGTCGACTCCATGAGTTCTTCTGAACCAAGGATTTCTTTTTTTTCTTCATACCTTTCTTTGTTTTCTTCACATGAATAAACACTGGAGTGGAGTGAAAAAAATACTTACCTTGCCAAGTGCTGCAAAGCCATGCTCAGGTTGCTGGTTGGGAAGTGGTAATAGTTTGACTGCATTATTTGCCGCAGCATTGGGTACTTTTCATTCGTCAGTCGACAAATTCTCAACTCCATCATTGTGCGAAATTCGTTTTTTACAAAACGGAGTGTTGGGTACCCTCAGTTACGATTTGATGCATGACACCGTGTTTTGACGGTTTGTTGAAAGTTGACATCTTTAAAATTTCTGGGAATTCCTAGAGATTCTCTATGTAGAGTAGGTCTTGGTTTGATACTCGGATGCATTGGTTTTCCGTGCTATGGGTAATTGTACAGTTTGATGTGAGACGTGTTGTACCATCGATGAGTCTTTTTTTGTTCCAAGTCTACCCACAGATTATTCCTTGCGAGAAAATCCGCCCCGATGATCGGTTACTTGACGTTTACCACCGTAAACTCCCACGGAAAATTTCTGTAAAAACCAAGAGAAACACGTAGAATGCGTTCGCCGTATGTGTCTATTTTGGTGGTGTTTGCCGCATACAGCTTGTTATATTCCTCCTGCTGATCGCGGATTACTAGTCTGTTTTTTGTTTTGGGGCTGATTGATTGTATTGCGTCGTTAGGCTGTTGTCTGCTCAACGACGATATGTTTAGTTTTTTTCGTTATTCGTTTTGAAATCACACGGCTCTTCGCATTTCCGTGCTCTATTTCCAAACCTGAAGTGGAAGTAGCATGTTGGGTGTTTGCTTGGGTCTCGAGAGAAAGACCGTCTCCTAAAATGGTCCCTAGAACGATTACGAGATCGCGACTGTCGTCCTTGCAACTCTGACATTACTACTCGTAATTCTCGGACTTCATTTAATAGTTGTGTTAGCTGGTCTTGACGAATCTGGTTGACTTCATTGATTGTACTCTGCCCTTTTTTCAACTCCGGTACTGCCGAGTCGTAACCAAAAATATTACCATATAGTTGTTTTTGTTTCCCACTGGAGATAAACTGATTTCTTTCTTCTGTTATTAAAACGTACTATATTATCGCTGGAATTCTGTTTCAAGAGGCGGGTAGGCGGTGGACCATATTGATATCGAAATCGCTAATCGCTATACCTGCTTCTTTCGTAAGTGTAACAATTACTTGAAATAGATCTTCATTTTCCATGTAAGGTACGCCTTGAATTAACACGTTGTCAATTCAGCTGTATTGTTCTTGATCTAAAAAGCCTTCTTTATAATCACCGCGGAATCGCTACCTAAAAAAAAAAACACGGAATTGTTACAGAAAAATTTTGCTAGTTCATAATGGTCGCGGAATTCTTTATCATAAATGATTTTGATTGGATCTCGCCAAGTTGTTATGTGACGTAATCACCAATAGGAATTAGGAATATTATCATTCTTTGGTAAAGAAATTTTGGGTAATGGAAATGGCAGATGTGCTTTTGCTTTTTCAAATGGAAAATGAAAATTGAAATCGACAACTGTACTGCAAGTGACATCTTAAATCTACAACAAATTGTTGAAATGCGTTTATCGCCTGCAAAAAAAACAGAAAACTTTTCAAGGAAGTTAATGTCTTCCGGTGATTTTAGTTTACGTGATACCAGTGTAATATTGCCGAATAAACCTGAGAATTTCTTTGTTACTCTTCTCGTCAACTTTATTGAAATTTGAAGGAGCCTTCGAACAAGACAAATACATATTTAATTACGTGATAAATTGGAAATGAAATTTATTAGAAAACAATTTGATTTGTATTTACATTTTTTGGATAAATTCAAACAGTTTGAACCTCTTGACTATTGATTTTGTGAAGTTTCTTCGTTTGCATTTGTTCAACCGATGAACCACTTTGAAATTCCACACAAGAACACGTTTAAAATGTAACCTTGATTGGCAAAAATTATAATTTTCACAAGGATAGTATTTGATAATGTATAAATTCGCTGTACTAAAAACGAAATTGATGAACTTCACCAGTTATCACAAAACAACTAAACGAAGATGAATTAATTAATCGTTATTTAAAACACTTTTACGAATCAAGAGCTATCGCTCGTTTAAATATTCATCTAAATTATTAATATTATAATAAATCACTGCGACTAATTGTAAACACAGAACCTTGTAAACAATAACATTATAACAATTCCGCGGAAAATTTGATTCGAATCAAACTTTCCGCGAGATTTGGCCGAATTCCGTAGTCATTATAAATGACTCCGTGGGTCCGTTGTTTCACGTAACTTCAACTTTTCCGCGGAATCGCTACGTAAAAATTCCGCGGTGATTATAAAGAAGGCTTAAGACGGATTCTGCTAACCTCGCATTTTGACTCGATAGCTCTTGGACCTTAATTTTTAATTCTTCATTTTCCATTTTGACTGCATCGACTTGATCTGCAATTTCGTCAGCTTTTTTGCTGAGCTTAATTATGAAGTTTTTAACTGGCAACAGCCGCCTTCCATCGAGTTTTTTATCGATTTGACGTCACCAATTAACGATTTAAATTTGTTTTTGAACTCTTCGAAACCTTGCAATTTTTCGTTCGTTTTTTTCCATTGCAAAAAAATCTGTAGGGTGCATCTCAACTCGTTTTGCACGCCTGACGATCACGCGCATGAGTTTACCCCTACCGACTTGAAATTTTTATATGATATGTAGAAATGACAGAACTACAAAATGAGGGTTTGGTTTTGTCACTAGGGCTTTTGGTTCTTGAATTATGGCATTATGTGCAGTTGTTTTAAGACACCTTTGCAAACAAGACGCGACAACTTCTGATGTGATTTATTCGATGCGTTAATTGCGAAGAACACAATAAAACGAGCTATTCCATTAGCTCGTCAACAAGCTACGAGTGTATGTACGATCACCTGTAAATGAGGATAATTTGACGTATATTTTCTAATAACTCGTAATAACGGCGTGGTATTGTCATATATCACGAAGTCGTGTTATACATTTTCCAAGATGATTAGCCGAGTTGATAGATTAACGAAGTCCCGCTGAGTTGATTGTTGCAATCGGGATGATCGATGTTGCGTAGGTACATTTTGGCGCATTGTTGATCACGATTATGTCACGATAATCCGGAAATTAATATCGCTGTAATGTGCTCGTTAACAGTTTTTTATTCCACCGAATTACGGAAATTTTCAAACGTATGGCGGAATCGATTGTATGTATGGCATACGTGTAGGTACCTAATTGTTATCTTACAGCTTCAATGTTATCAATATTTACTTACATACATTCCGAGGAGGTAATTAATGATGGTCATTGTATGAGCTGTAGGTTGTTTCAATTTTTAGGTCAAATATAGGATGATAATTTGCATAGATGTGTTTTCAACTCGTACGAGAATAGATTCGCGATAGGTATCTGACATATTCGGTGTACCAGGCGTGCGGATAAATTTTATTTGTATATAGGAATGAACAATGAATTTTTTCTATGCATTATTTTAAATTTCATGTAGGACGATTTATTCACATAGGTTCAAGGTGATAAAAATTGTTCGGATTACATTTCTTTCTTATTTTTCAACTTCTGGTTGAACTTGACATTAACTTGGAACGTATTCCAGTAGTGAAAAAATGCGCTATCAAGGTGAATTATTAGCGTGGTAACCTTTATACAGGTTTGATCTTTTCGCTATGCTGGATAAACGATACAATTAACCGCGTTACGTGTGAAGTTTTTTTCCTTTCTGTTACTTTCGTTATTGTTTCAGAAAAATCTGCGTATTATGTTAGTTGCGTGAATTAGTAGATATGAATATGGAGCTATCTAATGTTTAATGTTTCCAGTGATAGCGAAAGCGATATGCCATTCATGTGGATGGACAATGCTTCTGACCAAAGCTCGTTTTAGGGGAGAGGGTGGATAGTGCGTACTGTTTTTACATTTTTTTTAAATTTCTCAAATACTAAAGGAAACAACATTCATTTGGCTTTGAAGTGATATGGTTGAGGGTCCATCTTCTGCTCAATCATCTGAATTATACCAGTTTTAATTATACTCTATTTTTGTCCATTGATACTCGAGTAAATGCTAAGGACATTAGCGAGGAGCACTGTTGTGACCACTTTCATTCATAAGGAAAAGATAACGACGAGTAGTGAAATTGAATATTTTAATTTATAAAACAGATAATCTAAGTTACATGTATCCCGAATACGAACTACTTTAAAACTGAATCTACGATGGGCCACACGCCTGGTTATATTGGGCGGATGGTCCATGTTTTGATTCTTCTTTTTTCTAAATGTTATAGGATAAATTAGGTAATTTAGGGCAATTCTCTAAATTTTATGTAATAACGATCTTCGATTAGCTTGAACTCCCCTTTGCTCAGTATTTCTTGCTGTTTTGGTGTTGAATGAAAAGTATTTTCAAATTTTTCCAGCATGGCTTGAATTTGTTCGATTGTGTCCGCAAACTCTTCTGTTTAATAGTTTTGTAGACGAGTGGTGAGTCGTTTGTATTGGCATAGATATTCTTTCTGTTGTCCTTTTGTTTTTTTCCATGCAGTCTTTACGTATTTTATCCAGCGCTTTAATTTTTGTATGTGCCTGCAGGACAGTATAATCATTTTTGTTCCATTTCGAAGTATTGTTTTTCCATTTTCGATTTGAAGTTTTTTCTTATCACTGAGGTTCACCGTTTTGGTTTCGTGTAGTATATCAGTTGCGACCACCATCTGCAGCCACTGGGCAATGTCCCGAAAGTCCTGAAGTGATATCTTCATCGTGGTCCAGGATGTCCGTAGGTGTAAAGTTGATTCAAGTGTGGATGGGAGGATTCCAATAGTTAATATCGCCTTGTCTAGGGAGATATGGTTTTCTGCGTAGAGTTTCCCAATTTCGGGTATTGTTCCGTTGTTGTGCTGTAGTATGTCATTTCCCGTGAGCCTCCTGATTCTAATTTGTAAACCAGCAGGTCGTTTGAAGGTGGATTGGGGTTGTCTGAAAGGCACAAACATATTTAAAAAGTTTTTCTCGAAAGTATGAGTTCACGTGAATAAATTATTACGAAAGATCGCGCACTTTGAATATTTGATAGCCGAAAATTATTACAACTGAATTCGCGAAGAAGAACTGTTGTTTAGTGTCCGAACTGATTTGTCTCACTGATTTTTCATAACGTAGTTTGGTAGCATATATATCGGATATTACAATGGAGTATTTGTTACGTATAAGGTGCTTAGTCTAATTTACAAATATGGATTCTTAATTCTAGGAACAAGAACAATTGTGTAATGCCTGTTTTGGTTTCTCTGGGTAAAGGTATGGGTACCTGTATTTTTTCTAGCTCGATTTCGGTGTGTTTTGGAGATGTCCTTTCTTGTATGTCGAATTTGTCCATTATTTTATTTTCCAAGATTTTTTTACAAAGTACATAACCAAAAATGGCTGTGGTGATTGTTAGCAGTAAGAGTCAACCTGTGAAAAATCAATTTTCAATTTGATCTTTCATCGAAAAACTCTCGTTATATAATCTGGACTTCGTGAGTCCCTTTGGATTAAATTTACATCCAGGAAAATATTTTTCAACTTTTTTCAAATTGTTAAAGAATCGATCTGCAGATGTTTTGTTGAAACCCGTAGAGAAGTAACTTCAAGTTTTCTTAAACTAACATTTTTATGCCTCTTCAAAAATCACAATATCCTCTTTCATTGTCTTAATAATATATCTACCTAAATCCTCAAAGGCCACAATACCTAATGGTTATTTTCGATTTTATAATCAGCCGGTATAACTGTTAAATGCTAGCGAATTTAACGCGATTAAGCGTTCTTTCCTCTTCGTAATCCAAACAAACATATTATTTTGACGAATAATCGTATTACCATTTAATCGATGCATTGGCAAAATTTCATTATCCGGCGCGTTTTTATGGCATTGTATTGTGTACATACGAATACATGATACTCGTATGCATCGTCGGAGTGGAAGAATGTTGAAAAAACTAGCTTTTTTCCTATATAATACGTGACGATAACGTTTCATATATTTTATATAAACATCAAAAATCGCTCTTCGTTATCATAATCCAACAATCATTTTACGCCGTTTATCGATTAGTTTCGCTCGATCACTGTTTACCGCATTGATATTTATATCTACCTGGATGTACGATAACTCGGCAGTCACGACTTGAAAGGGATCTATGTGATGGATTTAATAGAGCTGGGAGTCGTCGCTCGTCGCATAGGTTGAAGCGAAGAGAGGTGAAAAAAAAATCGAAAAGCTGCCAAAGACAGCAGTAGGCAAGCCATCGACCGAATTAAAGATTAATCAGGTTAACTATAATAAATTCAATTTCGATAGGTATTAAAAATTTTGGATTACTCAAAATTTTTCCATCGACGTCAAGCTATTTCGTAAATTTTTCAGCTAGTGTGAAAAATCTCTCAAAAACCAAAGCCTTCAACCGCTATGAGTTTTTTGAAACTCCTAAAGCATTTCTTTAAAAACCATCTTGGGTACATGAACACATTGTTTCTTCTACCTTGATCGATGGGTTTTCATTTGCGGATTGTTTTGTTAAAGATAAGCTACAAGTTGAAAATTCAAAACTGTCAAACATGTCTGCGAGCATTTTTTTTCAATTAATTTATACTAGGTCGCGTCGATAATTCAGAAGCGAGCTAAATTTCACTTCATAGTTTTAGCGAATACGTACATACGTATACTTTCCATTTGAAAATTGAATTGGTACGATTTTGGACACACGGTGATTTCAGATCAAAGGACAGACGGTTTTTTTGAAGCCGGTAAAAGTTTTAATTATTTTTCAATTCGTTTGCTCGAGTTTAGATCTAATTTAGCTGTCAGAAAGTAAAAGATGATTTCAGTCTGGTTAGAACTTCCGCTGATTTTTCTATCACCGCTTCAGTGTTCTCGCGTATGATGAACGATCTTGTGTTTGTAGTGTGAATAAAGAAAGCTACCGCTTTGAAATGCATTTTTCGATACGTTATGGAGAACTCATGGTGAGCTTCGAGCTACGGCTAAACTTGGTATAACGATGACCTCCGGCGGTGTTCGTTGATTGACAGGTTCAATTTTTAAGCCGGTAATGATCTAAATTAATAAAGAAATGGTAATTGAAAAATTAGACGATCGGGTGACCCTTTTCGTTATACCGGTATTGCTAATTAGTAATCAGCGACCAAATTGTTGGTGCAACTGGGTGGCGTGTCTAGCAACAAGATTCTACTGTGTTTTGTAAAAATGATGTGATTTTGTCTTGAAGAAGTGAGAGGAGAAAAGTATGATGAGCAGGTTGTAAGATCATTTCTCGTATTCTTTTAAATCGATGCTTACAGCGGAGCACTTTCGAACATACCATACGAGTCGAGATCTTGAGACTGAATTTTGGTTGGGATCCTTTGGAGGCTTTGGCCGAAAAAAGGTCCCCCTTGGTCACCCCGTCCCTGTCCATAAGAAGAAGAAATCAGCGTTCGTACATACGTACGTGCGAATAACTAGATTCAAGAAGAAAAGGACCAAAAACGAATGTTTGCAGAAACTGTTTGTGGCATCGACACATTGATTGTTGAGGAAGTTGAAGGTAACGATACTTGAGTCGGAGCTCTTTGTGCTTGGAGAATCGACGCTCTGGATACTTGGGAAGGAACAGGGACCCGAGGTTTCAGTGTTACTCATCTATTTAACGGGTGAGGGAGGTAACTTATCCCTCCATCTCCTCCCCGGTAGATTATACCTCTTCCTCTTCCCCGAGTTTGTTGCTGCATGTCTCGGAGGTCACGTACCAATTGAGGTGTCAGTTCAACATTGGACTCCATATTCACCGGCCAATCGTTATCTATGATTTCGTTATCTAAATGACGAATGAGATCGAACATTGACTTGAAAATTTAAAAAAATCTAAAAATGCAATAATTGATACGCGAAAAATACAAGGAGAGAAAAAAATATTCTAATGGTGATTTGATGAAATAAATACGTAAGAAAAATACAACTAAGAACTAAAAAATATCGATCTAACGAATACTCATTTTTACAGTCGCCAGCTACAACAGATGCTTACTAAGAATCGATGACTAATCAGTAATGTTATCTTAACATTTGTATTGTCTAAATCCTCCTTCATTCAATATTCTATCAAAAACAAATGTCCACCTTTCCTGTACTGTGGTGTTCTATGACGAAATATAGAAACTGGAGATTTTGAGACCTTCTCACCAGAAATATTGAAGCCTTTTGGTGACTTTACATGGCTGTATAGGTACTCATCAAGAGAAATATCAAAATAAACATACGATGCTTCATCTAAATAATGCTGTCTTAGCGACACAGGATTTCTCCATACGTGCCTCTGTGTAGTTTTCCAAAAATCGTTTAAATTTCTCGTTCAATAATTTTTTTGGAGGTATTTTCACCAGCATCAATACCTCAAATAATTTTTTTAATTAAATTTGTCATGATATCAGAACTTGAGTTGATAGAGCTGATCGCAAACATGGCATAAATCGGTGCTTAATATATTCTTAGTGGTCAATTCTTTCACAGCTGATGCGGAAATCACGATAAATAAGTTTTTTTTTTTGAAGGGAATGTCATCCATCAAATCAGACAGAGCTAATCTGTCATCTTCGCCTCTTCGGTATAGAAATACCTCTTCTCATCCTTATTTAATACAGTGTTAGTTTAATGGATCGGTAAGGTATCAGCGAGGAGCCCTCCTCTTACTTCTGATGCCATAACTGTTGATACACATTAAAATGTTGCAGACAATACATCTTTTTTATTATCAGTTCACGTAAGTTTGCTATGATGCTAATCGTCCTAACTATGACATTTATTTCCGTTTGGCGCTGTACGCTCGAAAAGAACGTTTCTAGTTAATGATTATAAAACATTTAATGGTGATTTATTACGCGGTCGATTGTTGCTTGCAAATAGATTTCTACGCGTGTAGATGGTAAAAAAAAACGTGCTTTAATTATTTCTTGATACGAGGTTATTAATTTTGTATACATGGATCGATTTTTATCAATGGTAATCACAGAAGCAGGAAAAGTTGAATGATGCGTTTGGCAAAATTCCTCATTTAGCAGAATAAGTCGCCGCGTGTCGGTAATACGTATTGATTTAATCGTAAGATACCGATCAAGCGCCGTTTCTGATCTCTTATCTGTAAACCAAGCACGTCTGTCGCATTTCTGTATGTTTTTTTTTTTCATCAATTGAACTGCACCGCTCGCCGCTCTTGAACGTTGGTTGAATGTTGAGATTGAACTTTGTGTATGGCTCAAATGGATTGAACTGTTTTGGTATGCAGCTTTCATCGAATGTTTTAGGTGTTAAATTCGATTCTAATTGTCGATTCGTAGGACGAGTGTGGAATAATTGACAAATAGACTCTATACACAGAGTTGCCTCTTTTTTTCTTATAATACAAATTTATCACATTTCCTGAAATATCAAAATGAGATCGTGAATACCTTTGTAATCCGTATCAAATTCTGAGTCTAATAATTCTCATATTCCAGTTACCTAATCACAAATCTCGTCTTCATTTCGCATTTTCGGCGGATAACTCGTGTTTATCAAAAACGTCACGAGGAAAACCTTTACTTCGACTATCCAAATTCAAACGATATACTCATAAAAGCGTATCGCATTACTTACTTGTGATTTGTAGATTTTCCTTTGTAACTCATAACTAGTAACATGGTCGAAAACGTGGCCATATCCTAGCTTGTTAACCGCGATCGCTTAAACCAACGAAAACCACGCTCTGCTCCATGTTGAAAGACTATAAGTTCAAAATTGAATTCCGGCTTGTGTGGTGGTAAGGAAGAAGGTCGGTGCTTTTAAAAATTGGAAAAAAATCATACGTTTTTCATTTGAAAACAGTTGTTCTGGCCAACCAAAGGTGCTTCAAAAAAAACGACTGGAGAATCAAAATGGTAGAACTTGAAATTTTCAATCTGCAGTAAGCGATTGATTTTTCTGTTGTAGGCTTCATTTCTAATATTGTTGTGTGACAAATGTCGAAAATTTTATAAACGTCTGTTAAGAGAAGATCTTCATAATGGAGTTTGACCATAGCTTTTTCTGAGGGTGTTGATGTTGAGACGAATTCATTCATTTTTTTCCAAGTTTTGTCAGATGAATATCAATTATATAACTTTTGTTTTCAATGGACCTTGTGTGATGAAAATTCATTTATCTGTAATAAGGATCATCATATATGTAAAATTGGATAGTGCGGAAAACTTCACGTGGAAACACTTTACCGGTGTTTCCACTTTTGATGTTTTGTGTGTGTATGTGATTTACATAATCATTATTATGATAATGTCGTTTGACAAGAAGTGAATTATTGTACATATGTTTATGGACCCGATATGTGATGGCAGTAATTGTGGCGTACGTATTGCGAGTTTGATTTTTTTGTTTCCTCTAAACGTTTCCCTGATTATAATAAACAGGTATAGAATGTGGATATGTTTTTGATGGGATGTTTTGTCATTTCGTGAAAGTATCATTTACAACGATTAAAAAAGTTGAGATTTCGTAATTATGCCTTCGATTGTAATGAATATGCTTCCAGAGTTTTGAAAATTACGTCGGATTTTACGATTAAAATGAATGAAAGTAAAATGCCATCGTATTGCGGTATAGTTCTTAAAAAAGGACAGACTAGGATTTTACCATATTATATGAATGCAATTCAAAACGTGCCTGGGTGACCATACAAATAGACATGGGAGAGGTACATTAACAGACGGGTAGCCGTTATACTTATCTTATAAACGTACGTTCGATTTGTTTTGAACTAATTATTGGAAATTTATTTTGTCGTCCCAATATTTTAGTCGATGTACGATTGGGGCGTGCAAGAGTCAGCAATACACATTGTTACGTTTGTTATACAACAAATAATTGCACTTTCACATTTCGTGCCGTCACATATATGCCAAACGGGCACACGTGCTTCTATGTTTTATAGAAAATATAGGTAGAAAAGAAAAATACGTTTAATCGAGATACATGTTCAGCAAACAGCCGGTAACTAGTTCGCATTCACGATCTTCTTCCTCAATATATAGGTACCGCATCATCGAAGCATTTTTTCCCTGCGAAACGATGTGTGCTTTTTTTCCTGCAATTAAAAAAAAAGTAAAATCGTGTCGCACGTGAACGTTAGTAAATTGTATTATTGTCAGCACCTTACGCGCGCGACCAAGATATAGAGATAATTTTTATCGCGTAAGGTTTTGTTTGTACTTATATTTGTTGTTTGTATACGTATTTGTAGGAGTATGTAGCGGAAATGTTTAAACGAGGGAAATTCAATTAACGAGTATGAAAAGTTTGAAGGCCCAATTGACAATTTGAGGTTATTAAAATGCTAGAATCATACTAGCATCATGTTGCCTGATCTTTTTGTCAGAAAGTAAAAATATTATCAAAATATTCTATATTATTAACTGTATTGTCTGGAGTCAATATGGCAGGGTTGAAAAGTATCGAAGCGGTTGCGTTGTGAAATGGTGTAGATGTTATTGTTTTAAACAAAGACATATCTGAAAAAAAAAAATTAAAAAGAATACCTATAAAGCACAAAAACTCTAAAAGGTATTAACCGGGTCGATTTTCCAGCACAAGTGCATTTGCGAGTAGTTTGTCAGTTCTTCGAGTCAATTCCTAACAACAAAAGTTGTAGCTAATTAATAGGGATTAATTTTGGTAGCCAACCAACATTTCCTACATTACACAATATGCTCGCTTTAATTAAGAAAGTAAAAAAGTCAATCATTACGAATACTAGATGCATCAAATGATGAGTTCAAACACACTAGATGGTCACTTGTTAAGATGACTATGACCTGTTGAACGCTATGTAGCAGGTACATTTCAATTTGTAGCAGCGATCAAAGTCCAATACGTATATGTACTTATAAATATTCCCTACGGCACCTTTTTCCAATCCCATCACTGTTAATTACTTTAATGCCGGATCGATATTGAAAAGTAATGGTAATCGTTAACGAATCATTTCGATGAAACATAGTTGGCACTCGAGACCGCCGTCGAGAGGACTGATTTTACGTAATGTCTAACGAAGATGGTATTGAAAGACCGCTTGTTGAACCGTCATCATATGAGTACATTCATATGCTGTTTTTTACCAACGGTAGTCGCGCTATTAATTCTGTAACAACTGCGGTTCTCATCGTATTTAGTAACGAGTTCACACGGATTTATTACAAGCTATGATTTCGTCGGTGTGATATATGAAATAGAGCCCTCGAAAAAAATGGACCATTTTTCAATTAAATTATAACGTAGGTTGCTGTACAGAATCGAGAGAATATCGAGAGCTCCTATGATGAATGAGCATGTCAGCAAGTGTGTTGTAAAACGACTTTGTCTGAACTTTGTTGGCGGTGCTTGTGTTTCCATACCCAACTAGGTAGCGTAATTATTCAGTTGAATTTGCCACTAGAAAATTATGGTCGGGAGATGCGTTTGAAGAAAAAATAAAATCCCGCCACCGGCCGGAAGCTATAATTAATTTCATCTGGCCATCTCGACTCCGCTGGTGGTTCTAATTGCATCGAACGCATATGCAGCACTATACTTCGGTATCTTAATTAATTTTTCGATTCGCGTGTGCTTGATTTAATTCTTTGACCAAGGATGAGGAATTGAGAAGTACTAATATGTCGATGTCGTGCTCTCGTGTTTCGAATCGAAATCGACTTTATTAAAGGTGAAATTCGAGGGACAGTTGTTCGGAGTGAGCGTTTATGCATCTGTGTGGGAGCTGGGAGGGCTTGGTAATACACTTGTCTACCTCTTATTTCATCTTTAATTTTTCTTTTTTAATTAACGAAAATTCATCTTAATTATACAAAACGATACGAAAGCAATGCTGCGGTGTACGATATGAATCATACGTTGCTACGTGTATATACCTACTCGGTGCGGTTCCATAATTATAATCGGATGTAAATGTACGCAGTTCGTTTTAATTTCACTCATTCATCTTACGTCTATTAACCAGTTCATTGTGTATTTTTGTTTGAGTGGAATCAAGTGGGCTAGAGATGATCAATGATTGTGAAGATTTTTTTAATTGTTGGTTTCTCAACAAAAATTGAGCGCTATTTTCTAAATGCGTATAATTGTGTTGGCAATGTTCATAGGTACTAGAGGTGTATTTGGTACCTCTATTACATCTTGAAGTTTCAATTTTATTTCCAAACCTTGTGCTCGCCATCACTTCATATTCTTTTAGTTCCGTAATTTGGGGCGAATAGAAACAAATTTCAACTTTAGAACACTGTTACCCTAAAACTTTACAAAATCCACTTTTTTTCTAGCGTCTTGGAAGGAAACCTCGTCCATTCAATTTTTCAACAATCTTGGTAAAACGTTTTTTAGAACTGTTGACTCCTTTGCACCAGGACCTAATTGCCATTCAGTCACACGTTGAATAAAATTGCAAAAATTTATAAATTCGTTAAACAAGAACGTCTAATTTATAAATTCGTTAAACAAGAACGTCTAAGTGAAGTTTTTGTACCAATTGTTTAATACTTATTTGTAGTTTTTCAATTGTTATTGGAAATTTGGCTTTTTGGCAACTTTTCATCCATTTAACCAACGCTAGTTTGGTTTCTTTGCCTAAAACCAGGGATGAGCCCCCTCGAGAGGCACTTCTGTAAAGTGGAAGCCCCAGGAGTCACTTCTGGGAGTACCCGCAGAGGTGA
>FIZU01058023.1:0-13299 GCA_900064475.1 Pseudococcus longispinus
CTATAAAATTTTTTAAGTTCAAAAAGTCAATGAAAATCTGAAAAATTTTCCAAGTCCAAAAAAGGTCTGACAAAATGTCTAAAAGTCATCGTGAAGGAATTTCGTGACCTTTTTTGCGGATACGAAAAATGGACAAAAAATGGGCCCTTTTTTTGGATTGACCCCAGTCATTAGACATATCCATGTCAATACCCAAATGACGCCATTTTGGGAACCAACAACTTCCTTTGAAATGAGCTATATGGGCCTAAAAATCATACCTGGACTTGTTTCAAGTCGATATCCATCAAACATTGAAATTTCAGCAAAATTGAGAAGCTTTGATTTTTTTCAACAATTATTTCATGACAGATTTTTCAAAATCAAAAATACTCAAATCGTGAAAAAGAGCAAAAAAAAATGAAGTTTCCTGATTTCGCTGAAATTGCAGTATTTGATGGATATCGACCAGAAATGACCTAGTTAAGGAAGGAAACGGGCTAAAAAAACGGGTTTCTAAAGATTTAGGCATGACACCCCCCCCCCATCCGGCAAAATCCAAAAAAATTCTGAGTCGTGCAAAATGGCCTGAAAAATGAGAAAACTTTTTTTTTCGTACCCGCACCGAAATTGTGCCTTCTGTGACGATTTGAAGTTTTCAAAGTCGATTTCCAGGTCATTGTAGGGGTCGGAAAATTCTGAAAAAATTTCACAACGTTCCTCTTGGGTACCTGTACCCACATATCAAAGTTGATGAAAATCTATTAAAAACTGGCTAAGATGACATTTTTAAACTTAAAATCTCATTTTGGGGTACCAGCCTCCCAAGCTCTAAAATCATATCTTACCATAATAAATCGGAAGCCCTGAAAAAATGTCTTTGATACGTGGACAATTTTCATTCTCTTTTTCAAAAATAAAATAAAATATCGAATGTGGAAAATTTCGCCCAATTTTTCTACTAAAAAAAATTTGACACATTTTTAAAACAGACATTATTATTTTCACGATTGAATTTTCTCATCTCGGCCGAATCATAAAATAAAATTTAGGATAAAAACAAAAATTGATATAAATGAAACGTCTGCGTTACACGAGTCTACGTCTACGACCCACGCACAATCTACCAACACGAATATACCGTAGCATTGTCGTTTAGCAGAAAATACGAATTTATGGTATTTCACAATTGCAAATCTATTCGATGAAACTTGCTAGATATCAAGTCTCACAAACGCCATAAACTTTTCCTTTTGATGTTTCCAAGTGATACCGAAACGAAACGCAATCCTAACATTCGCATTTCATTTACACTAATAAACGCAAATGCAAACCCAACACATTTACATCGTCTACCAGAATACAAAATGTATCTAACGTAGGTACATTTCAACGCATAATTACAACTGCCACACACAACCTTATCCAACGAGACTTTCAAATTGTTTCAGAACCGAGATCGAGGCGCAGGGAGGGAAAAAAAAGCTTAAAACTTTTTCGCAACCGTTACAGGCAACTTTCAAAGTTTACCATTTTCTGAAAAAATTTCCCCGTGTAAAGTAAATGAAATCCCATACTTGCACGTAATCCGCTAAAAAAATCAATTTCATTTTGTGTCGTCCTTTTGCTAGAAAAAAAAACTAATGCAAATTACAACACATATGTAAATAAACAGTTGCACGTACGTTGTCGTAGTTTGAACAAGGCGGACTCGGCACGGCGCAGCGTCCTACTTGAAAAATCTTTATTCGACGTTTATGACAGCTTTTCCAACAGTAATGTTCGAATTTACATCTTTATAGCGCCTACAAGACGCTGCATAAATCAAATTTTTATAAGAATTTTTTTTTCTCTTATTGAGTCGCGAGAATAAAGAAATAGTGCATCGAGAATTTTTTATTAAATAAATAAAAACAAACTTGATGTTTGCAATTTGATTTGTATCCTAAGAATAAGGCCAAAGTGAAAAAAATTTCAGGATCGTAAAATTGCATACTCGTATGGCAAATAATTGAACATTAATTTTTGTCAAATTTTTAGTATAAAAAGACATTTTTGTGCAGAAATTTCTTCAAATTTTTTTAGATTGATACGTTACAAATTCGGTTGATTAATCAATAGGTAAATCACCAATCTGCAAGATTCTTCTTAAAAACGTCATTTTATTGTCTCGCCCATTTCCAAAGATTCGATTTTAATTATTTTTTAAAAACAGAGATGTGTTTTTAGGCTGAAGAAGTATTTCCTTCAATATTGAAATCAGGCAAAATTCGAGACCCCTTTTTCTGATATGAATAATATGTATAAATCCAGCAGCTATGCCCCTTTTCATTTTTCAAATGGCTGTAGCTCCTTTAATTTTGGAGTTGGACAAAATATGTACACGATTCATTTCGTAGAATATAAAAAATTCTACCAAAAAAGTCTCTAACAAATTTTGTGTTTTGTCTACCTTGAAAATCGAAGGAAAAATGCCTACAAATTTTCAAGTCATCGTAGCTCCTTCAATTCCAGAGTCAGGAAAAACATGAAAATAAGTCATATTGGAGAACTCAAAAAGTTCTACAAAAAATTCTAGACCAATTTGAATACTTTCATGTGATCAACTTCGCTCCTTCAAATCTTAGGGTCAGCAACATACACGCATCTGGATAGAACTAGAGTAGCAACATCACTGTTTTGAAGGCGTTGCACCACCACCAAAAAATCCCGTATAATTACTTATTGACATTTCAAATAAATTTTTATTGAAATGTCAAATCATTTCATGAATGAGATAAGGAGTTCTGCCCCTGGACAGCTCCATGACCCTAGCCCAAATTTGAAAATTTTTGGACCTTGATGTCCGATGACATGCCTACATATCAAAAGAAACACTTTGAAAAAAATGGTCGAAATTGATCGATTGGGAGACGCTAGTAAATTGCCACAAGGTTTTCTTATTTCTAAAAAGGTTTAAAAATGTCAAAAACGTTGAAAAAATAACAAAATTTTGATTTTTTTCCGACCCAAAAAAATTGAAAAAATTATAAAAAATGTTACAAAATTACAAAATTTTAATTTTCTTAAAGTTTGATTGTTTGAAAACGTTTTCCAAAAAAGGAGAAAAAATACCAAAATAATATGAAATTACGACAAAAATAAAATTTTAATTTTTTTTATCACTTTAAAAATTTTCATTATGAAAAAAAATGGTCAAAATTGAAAAATTCACAAATTGATATAGATGTGATACACAATGATTCGAACATGACCTAATTCCACGCATCGCCCAAACAAATAGGTAGGTACTCTACCTCGCAAAACATTACGGCAGGTGCACGAAGGAACCAAGAGGCAAGAGCAAGAGAAAAAAAGTAATGACAATACAAATTTCAAACCATATGTGCAACTGGTCGTGTTTTTTCCATCTCCTCTACCATTCATCCCTTCGAAATAATTGTAACATAATGTGACATATGTTGCCTAAACATCGCGTCGAAGGAGACGACCTCTTGGGCGTTTTCTTTCATAAAAACACGAGAAAAGCTTTAGAGAATAGAATCTCATAAAACGTTGAGAGACAAAAGGCTCGTTCATTTTCAACAATCTGCACTAGGTTTTCTTTGGAATTAAATTATGCCGCTGTATCAATAATGAAACATTCATTTCGCGGGATCGACTTTTATTCGGGAAGAACGAGCAACGAAAGTGGGTAATTTCTGAATTAAGGAATAATTAAGCTAAAATTGATAAATGAGAAACAAAGTAGATTACAACAGAGAGTTGAATAAGTATAAGGAGGAAAATAAAAGGAAATTGATAAAGCGGAATGGTTACGTGAAGAAAAGTTCTCTCCATTCTATCCCTCATGCAACCCTTTACCATTTATACGATGAAGTATACATATCACGTAAACTTGTACGGTTCCTTCCATTTTCAAATTAAGATAATAAATAAATCGAGTCCACATTTTGTCCAGATTCAATTGCCGAAATTAAACGAAACTGTACACAAACGCTTCGTAACGTTTGCAATTTTTGAATTTCGGCCAAATTTTTAAAACAACAAATTTAATCGGTGACGAGCCAGTGACACGTCAAGGTTTTGTCAGTGGCTTATCAATCATTTCAAATACTGGTCAATGACATTTGTTTGAAAAATTCTCTTATTCGAATATTACTCATCGAGTTAATTTCTTTTTTACAGGAAGAATACCAAAGAATGACCGGAGGTGTAGCCAATTTGAATAAATTGATAATACTGAGAACGATCGGAATGTTATTTATACCGATAGCTTCGATAATTCCATTTTTCATTCCGCCATTCGATATAACCGTAGTATCCATAATTCACGACATCACGTTTTCCATATTCCTCGTCCACGAGCTATGCATCATATTGTACTGGTTATTTACTTCAAAAGCTATCGAATTAATTGCCAACCAATACGAGAATAATTTTACCAAGTTGAGTATTCTTTATCGATTTGGTTAGAAATTTAACTTTTTGTAATAATTTCGATAAAAAATTGCATTCGAAGAAAACGAATTCCGAACGTAAATAAACATCGACGACGACATCGTTGGTTGTAAAGATACCTATTTTACTATCGCTTCGGCAGTCTAAATTGTTATAATTTTTCCGCTCCATTGACCAGATCCACGAGGTATTTAAATTACACGTTTTGGAGATTCTTCGAGTTGGAAATTCCACTTTTGTCCGGTTTAGCATCTTGTCCGATCAAATGTACTTATAGGTACCTCAACGTCGAGAAAAACATGTTAGACGACGAAATCGAAGAGAATATTTTCAATTAATGTCCAGAGTGTCGTCAAGTGTTTAAGGATTCTCGATACGATTCTCCAAGGTACCTAAATTGAATTAAATTTTACAGGAGGTACGAAACGGTCGAGGATATACGAGCTTAATAGAGGCTTATCGTTTGCTTTGGATGAACTTGTGCAACATAACTAATTATTTCGCTTCGTCGATCGGTGCCACCATCACGGTTTGTTTGATATTCCACGTGCTTTACTTGATATTGGCAGCATACCGGACGGTCATCTCGGTACCGGAGCTTTTGAGGAATTCTCAACCTTGGAGTATTCCTCCGATTTTGATCGATTTATTGTTTCATCTCGCTTTGATATTATTTTTTTGCAACGTGGGAGAGAATGTTGTGAAATACGTAAGTATTCGGATCGGATTGCGTCACGATGACTACACTGATTATCCAATTGAAATTATTCAAATTTTCACAGTGCACTAATAACATGTTAATTAACATCCTCAGTATAAAAGACCAATCTCAATACCGCAGTTACGATGAAGCTCGGGTAAGCCCCCACTATCGTCGTTGAGGCAACCAACCTCATAAATTTTAATATTTTCATTATTCTCAGGTAAATATTTTCCTTTATACCATAAACGAGTACGAGCCGTTGGTGAGCGTTTGTGGATTTTACGAAATAAATCGCTCGCTATTCGGAGGAGTAAGTACATCATTTGGGAAAAGTTCCAAAAAAAACGCTCAGCCGCCCGGTCTAATACGCCACTAATTTTCAGGTTGTATCCGTCTTGCTCACTTACATGATCGTTATTATCCAACTAAAAGATAGTATTTGAATAAGAAACCCGGCAACGTCGCTTCAACGTCGGTACAACAAAGGAGAGCTAAGCTATCAATGAATTAATTGTAATGCGAAATTTATTCCGAGAGTTTCCGTCGTCGACTCCGTCTATATCTTTTTAATGAAAATATTTTAATTAACGTTTAATTAAATCACAGCCGAAATTTTGTTTACGAAATCTTTAAACATTCAAACGCGAATATAACAAAAAACCTCAATTCATTAACAATACAGCACTGGATTCGAATCTGGGTACTTGATACTTCCGAAATGGCTTCCATCAGCGTTTTTCTTCAACCTTTACATATCCGACTCGAGTCCATAAATTTTTACTATTTAATTAACTATCCTAGGTCGTGTGATATGGCGAAATACTCAACGAGAATATTAGCGTTTTGTTTTTAAACATTCGTCGAGCTGTTTGGTCGATTTTGTGCAACCACTTTGATATTCATTTTGTGTGGAAAGTTCCTTGTTTACGCTGGTATTCACAAGTAATGGTAACATCGCATATAGAGAGTAATAAGTTCATAGATATCTCAAAAAACCCTTTCTTTTAGACATTTTTTTTTTAGACTTTACTATCACCCTCACTTTTTGATAACATTTTTTTGAAATTTGAACCTTGAGCCCCCCCCCCCCCACTCAAAAATCAAGAAATATCAACAATAGTTGGCAGTAATTAGAGAAAACAGCCCAAAATCAAGTCTTATCGCTTGTTTGGAAATAGGTACTACAAATTAATTGCAGGCTAAATAATTTCCTCAACAACTAACTCGAGAGGCTGCGCTTGTCGACACTATCGAACGAGATATCTAAAATGTAGGGTTTTTTTGACCTCTCGGGACAGTTTTTGATTTTGATGTTATTTTATCCAAAATACCAAAATTGGACCTGAAGAAGGGGCTTTATATTCTCATCAAATCATAACCACCTTAACATTCTCATCAAATCATCGCCCTCTCAACATTATCATCAAATCATCGCCATTTCAACATCATCATCAAATCATCACCATCATAACATGATCATTAAATCACCACCATTCCAACATCATCATCACCATCTCAACATCCCTATCAAATCATCGTCTCATCATCATCATCATCATCATCATCATCATCATCATCATCATCATCATCATCGCCATCTCAACATTCTCATTAAATCACCACCATCCCAACATCATTATCACCATCTCAACATCCTTACCAAATTATCGCCATCTTGACATGTTCATCAAATCATCACCACCTCAACATCATCATCAAATCATTGCAAACTCAACATTATCATCAAATCATTGTCATCTCATCATCATCATCATCATCATCATCATCATCATCATCATCATCAAATCATCGCCATCTCAACATTCTCATTAAATCGTCATCATCATCTCAACATCTTTATCAAATCATTATCATTTTAACATTCTCAACAAATCATCACCCTCTTAACATTATCATCAAATCATTGCAAACTCAACATTATCATCAAATCATCACCATCTCAACATCATCATCAAATCATCACCATGTTCTCATTAAATTATCGCCATCTCAACATCTTTATGAAATTATCACCACCTAAACATGCTCATCAATTCATCGCCATCTTACCATTGTCATCAAATCATCACCATCTTAGCATGTTCATCAAATTATCACCTTCTCAACATGCTCATCAAATCATCATCATCTCAACATCATCATCAAATCATTGCAATCTTAACATTATCATCAAATCATCTTCGTCTCAACATACTCATTTTTTTGAATTTTTTACTCTACTTTCTCTGCTCTTTCGCCATATGAGGATACTTGTTTGAAATTTCAATTTTCCCCCAAGAAAAACGTTAATGTGATAAAATTCAAAATCGAACAAGATTAAAGAAGTAGATCCATTTCTGAGGTAATTTTAATTCTAAAGTGATTCCAAGAAGGCGAGAAGAGGTGGAGGGTCAAAAAACAAAATTTACAACGTTGTCCAGCCAAGTATAAAAATCTCTTTTTTTTGACCTTCCAAGACAAGAAACGCTGCCTCAATAAGAAATGGTGAAAATGTAATTCATTTATAATTCTTGAAATTTTTAGAGTAGGTAATATTCTGTATTTTTAATTTTCTGAGATATCTAACCATCAATTTTTCACCAAGTTTACTGATTACCCTCAAGGCAGACAAAGACTCCACTCAAGAGTAATGCTATACAATAAATCATCTTTTTTATTAAATTCTATTAAGAAACAGTCTATCTACTTATCTTTTTTATTCTACAATTTTTTTACATATCATTGATGAGTCATTGAGGTGCGATGACCAAAATTGGAAAAAATACTCCTAGCTTTTCAAACAAAAAATTACAAAATAAAAAAAAAGAATTTTAAATTCTTTTCAACATAATTTACAATTTGCGAGAAATCATTAAGCAAGTATTTCTCCATTTTTGACAGGATTAACATTGATAACTTTTCACAGCTTCTTAAACTCTACTCGAAATATCTCATTGCCAAAAATTTGAGCCAAGCTCTTCCTTTGAATTTATTATAACGCTGTTCATTCATTTAACAAACTATCATTTGAAAATAGGACAGAAATCTGCACCTCGAACATTTCTCCCCTTCATGGCAAACAAACTACCACCACTGTCGACCATAAATTACCCATTTTTACAGGTAATTTATTTCCAAGAATTTCCTTTGCACAGTCATCGCTTAGCCAATTTCCATCGAGCCCAAGTACCGTACTAAAATTCGCATCCAATAAAACCTCAATTTCATCTTGAAAATTTCGATAAACTTGATCATTAAATAGACATTAATTAATGAACGATACCGCGCGGCGGCGGTGCTACGAGTAGATTCGCCGATGCAAAAAACGAGCAAAATACGAGGTTAAACAAATAGGAAAAAAAAGTTGAAAAATACCGACACTATACAAAGGGCATAAGTTCCATCATTACCGAATGAATCGACCTAAATTAGCGGCGAATCGATAAAAGAATATTTTCAAAAACTGTCGTCGTACAAAAGTTTGCCAATTTTACCTTGAAATTTTCAATATTTTTATATTTTTGATTTGGCATTTTCATTTTTTTTCGCTCTTCATCAATTCGAAGGTGAAAAAAAGGAACGAACGAGATGCCTTTGCAAATAGGCTGAAAATTCTATTATATCGAGAATAACTAATGCTATAGGTTCTTTTTCACGTCCGAAAAAAAAAAGGTATATTTTAATATGAACTTTTTCACATAGCTCGTTGTAGTTTTCAATATGATACGAACTGAGTTCGGTAACAATTTTATAACACGATGCGATGGGATTTAAATTTCAAATACGTCGTAATAAATCGATAACAGTGTATGTGTTATTAAAACATCGAGATCGTCGTTTTATTCGATGAATGGTTTGAAATGTTTTCTTTTTTCAAATACCTACGAAATTTTTTTTCCAAAAATTTGGCCGGGTAATTGTTTCCAGACAATTCTACAACTGAAATGGATCCTTTCTTTGCGAGAACATGCTACAACACTGACGATATCTCTTTCCTCTTCACTGAAGAGAAACCCCTAACCTCAACCAACCCACACCTCGAGCATTATATCGTTCGAATTACCATACTTCGTATACTTAGTTAGAAAAATTAATATTTTATCAGTCGATGAAATTGTCACAATGGAGCCGGCAACAGTCTACCAGTCTCCCAGCCATATACCAACTTACGAGATATCAACCGTCGTAATTCGCTTTTTGTTTTAGAAAGAAATATGAGAAGTAAATTTTGAAAATTATCGTATTAAAAGTTTTGAAAGACAAAATTACAATATTAACATAGGTAGCAATCTTCAACAAAATTCATTGTTCTATTGTTCTTTTTGAAATTTGAAAAAACATTCAAACTGATTTTTTTGCTTTTCTATTGATTCAAAAAATTATAATTTTGAACATGGAGCGCCAAATTTTCGTAATTTTGCGTTCACAAGTCAAGAATTAATCTGAAAATTTGAAATTTTTTTCTGATTCTAATACTGACATCTCTTCGAAGAAACGAATTCAGAATTTTAGGGAAAATTCTAAGTCAATTTTTTGCATAGTAAAAAAAATTGAAACTTTCTACTTGGAAAGTTGAGATGAATTTTGAGATACAATTTTGGAAAATTCTGAGGCAACATTTGGAAAAATTTGAGATAAATGTTGACAAAGTTTGAAAAAAAGGACACCAAATTTTCATAATTTTACGTTCACAAATTGGACATTGATCTCAAAATTTAAAAATTTTTTGTAATTCTCAAACTGAAATTTATTTGAAGCAACTAATTCAAAATTTTGGGAAAAATTCTAAATCAACTTTACGCTCAGTAAAAAAATTGAAACTTTTTGTTTAGAAAGTTGAGATAATTATTTTGAAGAACTTCGAAATAAAATTTTGGAAAATTCTGAGGCAACATTTGGAAAGTTTTGGGACGAATTTTGACAAATTTTGAGACAAAATCTGGAGAATCTTGAAACTTTTTGAGGAAAAATGTTGATAATTTTGAGATGAATATTAATTGAAAATGTTGAGATGAAATTTGGAAAATTTTGAGGTAACATTCGAAAAGTAATAAATTAATGAGATAAATTTTAAAAAATTTTGCGCACTTGGAAAATTTTGAAATGAAATTTGAAAATTTTTGTAATGAAATTCTCATAATTGTGAGCTGAAATTTGGAGTAAATTGTGGTAAACGTATGTAAAATTCTAAGGCGACATTTGAAATGAATCTAACAAAATTTTGAAATTTTTTTTTACAATTTTTGAGATAAAAATTGACAATTTTGAGGAAAATTATTTGAAATCTTGAAATCAAATCGATCGAGGAAATTTTGAGACAAACTTTGATTTATGAAATAGTCTTGATGATGAATTTCAAGTTCCCAAATAACTAATTTATAAATTTTTCGAGAAATTCCCAATTTTTCAGATCAAAATATTCTTCCATGAAAATTTTCAGGTTTCCAAAATGTGATTTGACTCTACCAGAAATTTTTTCTCATAAACCAATCATTTCTCAGAACAAAAATTTCTCAATCTCCTCTCATTAGTTCGCTCTTCTTGCTCAAAAGTACCGCATACAACATAACGCAGCCAACCAATCAGTAAGTTTGCAACACCGACGACGACGAAACTTGCAAAGGTAAATAAACCCGATAAAACATCCGACAAACGATCGGTCTCCAAACCTATACATTAAATCGACGGAGAAAACTCAAACTCAAACCCATAATTTTATCCAATTTCCAGGACACGATGAATGTATTTGTGTCATTCTCGTCGTACTAATTCTCACCCCCCCACTTCCCCTTCTCACTCTTCCAAAACCATCAACCCTTTTTCTCGTAATTATACCACGAAGGACACGAGAAGCGTTCAATTTTTATGCCATGAGAGCAAAATACACAACCAGACGAAGGAGACAAAGGGTTAATCGATTGATGAAAAATAAAATTTCACACTCTATACGCATCTTCGCCGGCATATCTTGACTCGACCAATTCTCAGAATCCTGCTACAGTCCATCCTAGAGATAACCTACATTCTATGGACCCTTTTCCTCGTTTATTCGCCAGCCGGCATTCGAACATCTGCACAATTTCGGGACGATTTCCAAACAAAGCGGGAATATTTCGCAGGACGATTGGTTACATGTACGTAAGCTATAGCTAGCATTTTATAAGTACACACCATATAAGACTACCTTGGGCGCGATTTCCCGCCATCGTTTCCGTTTTCGTTATCTCATTAGGTCAGGTAAAAGATAATAAATCTTTTGGAATGTTTAATGTAGGTCAACTCGAAGGGATAGGCCGCAGAAAACAATAACGTTTTCGGGTGGAGCGCATTCTATGTTCAGTTTTCTATAATGGCGGGCGCCACGAAAAATCGAATACTCCCTTAGTATCTCGAACGTGTACCCTTAGTCTATCCTTCGGTTAACCTCTTGCTCGGAAAAATGTTTGTCGAGCGCGTGAAACGTGCATTGGCTTGTCGAACACATCACACTAAAAGGTCTGCCAAGAGTCAGCACTTCCAAATTATCATTTCTCAAAGATAAATATACTCGCAGACTGAAATTTATAACGTTCTGTTTCTATGAAATCTTAAAACATATTTAATTACATCAATTATCGAATATTGAGCTGTTTTGAGCTTTTTAAATTAGCAAATCTTTCACATTTTCCATTTTGAAATGTAATAAAAAAATGTCTTCATATAGCAATGCTTATTCCAAATTCTACAATTCGAAGTGCATTGAAAAGTAGGTATTGGAAGTTTCAAACTTCTCAATCTAATATCACACTTTCTCCCTTAAAAGTTCAACCGTCTAATAAGGCAACAGAACATTACCATACAAGGGTTGAATGTGGTCAGTATAGGGTTCGATCTCTTTAAAAATTAAACACTGATAAAAAAAAAATACAAATATGTACGACTTCTTTTTCAAGTCATCAAATGCACTTTTTATTATCATCATCAAATTTTCCCCTACTATACGCCATGTTGAATTTTATGCAACAAAATTTTCAAAATTTCTGTGAAAACTTTTTGTTTCCTTTTTTGTTTTTCCGAAATTTGAGACAGACGCCAATTTCGTGACGTCGAAAGCCAGAAAAGAGATAGGAAAATTCTAAAAAGCTATCACAGTTTCCCTTTTACGAAAACCTTGTTTTTGTGGTAAAATATAAAATAAAAAATCAATTATCTGGGTATTCATTTTCTGGGAAACTGATCTTTATACCAGGTTGCTTTATAGATATGGAAATAAATGAGGACAGGCATGGATTTACAGGGGAGGGGGGGGGGCCGCTGCGGGCTATAGCCCGCAGCGGCAAAATTCTGGGCATGGATTTGGGGGGGGGGGGGGGGCCGCTGCGGGCTATAGCCCGCAGCGGCAAAATTCTGGGGCGGCAAATTTTGAAGAAAAAAATCAAAACACTAAAAAATATGTGGCGGCAAATTTTGAAAAAAAAATTAAAAATTAGGTATAAAAAAATTGAAAATTTTTCATTGCAATCTTCCTAATTTCCGATTTTTATAATAAATCAAAATTTTCTTAATTTTTCATGGTTAAAATTAATTTTTGCAAAAATCGAAAGTAGGCAAGACTGCAATGGAAAATTTTCAATTTTTTAATCGAAATTATTTTTTTGCGTCAATAGGAGTTCTTCAGATCTAGTTTTGGTACCAATCACAAGCTATTTCATTTTTTTGAAACTCAAAAATCTAGATTTTTCAGCCATCTGCAACTTTTTGACCTCCTGGTAGAGGGCAATAAGTGGTATCAAATTTCGAGGTCGATGACCTGAGGATATGTAGAAACTTGAATTGCACTTTTTCAGTGGGGTGACCGAGGTACTCGTACCAGGCAGGTAGCCAACCTAAAAAAGGCAAAAAACTGCGTTTTTTCAAAAATGACCTCATTTCGATCACTCTCAGATCCCTCTCATTTTTGAGCTAGGAATCTAAAATTTTCTAGGACGCATCTCCAACTCAAAATGAACAACCCATTTGGATTTCGTCAAAATCCGAGGAATGTTTTTTTTTACTCCACCCTAAAGTTCATGTTAACTAAAAAGTTTGATAAATTGTTTTACAAAAATACAATTTTTTGAAGGAGGGGGGGGGGGAGGGCTAGTGCTTACCTGAAAAGGCGGCATTTAAATTTTAGC
>FIZU01058038.1:0-13747 GCA_900064475.1 Pseudococcus longispinus
AAAGTCAATGGAATTCTGAAAATTTTTTCAAGTCCAAAAAAGTCTGACATAATGTCTAAAAATCAGCGTGGCGAAATTTCGTGACTGAATTTCGTCAGTTTTTTCGCAAAATTACCCATAGCAAAAGCCTATGCTAAAAAAACAGCTGTTCAGGTCGATTCAGAATCCCGCACTTCAAGTTCAATTTATCGGATTGTTTGGGTTTAAAACGCAGAAAATCATGTTTATTTCGAAAATTACCCTTGTTTGGAAGAATTATAATCCCACTCCTGCACTGAGAGAAATGTTTAGTAAAAGTATAGTAAAAGTTACTATAAAATATCAGGAAGTTACACCAATTCTTGATTTATGGTAAAATTTACTATACTCATATAGTAAAATTTACTATAATTATGGTAAAATTTTCTATAATTATGTGTAACTTCCTGATATTTTATAGTAACTTTTACGATACATTTCTCTCAGTGTGTGTAACTTGAAGGGATAAAAAACTTCATGGTGGGTCGGCTGAAATTGAATCATATTATATCGAAAAATTACAAAATTCGAAGAACAATTTTTCCATCTTTTTAGTGCGCATTCCTTATGTAAATTCTGTAATGCCTCACCTTCAGAACCCCACAGTACTACTCCTATAGTTCGTACAGAAAAGTATACCTTGGGGGACAAAGAAATTTGATGTAAAATAATTTACTTCGATATGCTTTTCCTCGTAAAATTTAATCCTGATGAAATAAACGCAAAAAACGTGTTTTGAAGGGATGTTTGATAAGTGATCAAGTACACCTTCTACTAAATAAACCAAAAATACCTTTCGTAACAATTATTCGTACAGAGATTTCATTTCATATGATCATTTTTTTTTTCACTAGTAGAAAAAACCTCGAACAACATTTTAGGTCTCCTTTTCGCGTTTCTTTCTTTCCATACCTCGATAGTATCGTATCGCTGATTCAATAAATGCTTACTATGCGAAACTCTATTATGGTCAAGGATCCAGTGATCAAATCGAAGAACGCACAGCGGGCGCATTTTCTTCGTACATGTTATGTAATCTGCACCGATCCATCCGCCCCCCCCCGGGTTCATCTTCGTATACTTCTTTGGTGCACATATCTTACCATGCACGAGTATCTCCAAACGACGCGACGCTTACGTAATAAATTGTAAAGAACTTCTAGATCGAGTTCTATTATTTCATCTCTCTTGGAGTAGCTAGCTACGTATGTTCGTGTATAATTTCATTTTCACTTTATGATGCGCGAGTTGACCTTTGAAGAAGGACCCTGGACCTTCTCGTACTTTACAAATAGGTTATTCTTATCGAAGGTACATATATTAACGAATAATGATTCGTTATGGCCGGTCCTGCGTTCCTTCTTACATACCTTGTTATCAGCTATTTAATGTAACATACGTGAGAATGAGATACATAATGCAACAACATAGGTATAGAGGTACATATCTCAATGTGTACCCGGGTTTACTATGGGTGATCTCGTCTACGCCGTCGTCGTCGAGGTATGTAGTTCGTTAACCTTAATGCCACACAGTGCAGTGATTATTAGAACACATATATCTACAATACACGCGCGGTCTATATATTCAATATTTATTATATAGTTTAAATCTAATTTCTATTCGTCGAATCTAACAAGTATTTCTTGGCACACTTCACACAGGTTCGTTAACTCAGCTGGGTACTGGTACTTGTATCTTGAAACAAACATAGAATAGGTATACCCAATTTTCAAAATTTTCTATATTTGAAAGTATCTCTCGTCGGCCATAATTAATTTCAAATTTCTTACATTGTTTCTGAACATTATTATAAAAATATCATTCGTGTAAATCGTAGAAAAACATTGAAAAAATTATTACAAATTTTACTATAACGTTTATTCCCCACCGCCACCATCAAAAAATTATTTAAATAATGTCTTGAACCTTGATCCATATAGAAAATTGGCAAAATTGTCGTGTGAAATTAATCGTCGAATTCTAAGGAAGTTTATGAAAATTTTCAAAAAAAATTGGCATAGATACTATAAAATTACCAATTAATTCTTCAAACGTTTAAAATTCAATGATTATTGATTCGTAATTAAACTAGAGACTATTTTTACAATATTTCAATCCAACGATTTCTTCAATCGGTCAGATCTACGATTTCAATTTTCCCAAACAAAAACAAAATTTCAATATTCAAAGTCTTTTCGCATTCTTTCTTAATATTTATCAGGTATTTAGGTATAATTTAATGGAATTCCATAAAATTTTCATTTTCAACCTTTCGTCATTTTTCGTTACTTGTTTTCTTTTATTACAAATAAGTTGGGATGAAGTCGCCTCGAGTATATTTATATTTCTCCTCCACACTCCTCTCTCCGTAACTTCTCCGGATCCGGATCTGGATCTATTCGATCGTATACATCGTGCCACTAAAGAGTACACCTACCCGATGCAAATATTTCAAGGAAAAATTGTACCAACAATGAAAATACACCTTCATTTTGTAATTATGCCGCACGCTAAATCGGTTATTAAAAAAATGCTATCAACGGATGAATTGCAATAAAACGATATGGTACTTGCTCGAATGTATAGTTTTAATGATCCTATTATACTTGGCGAATTTTCACCTCGTATATACACATTAATATCAAATCGCCGATTGAAAGTAAAGAGAGAAAAATTGACAAAACATTAATTTATCTACCGTTTTTATTACAGAAATACCAGACAATGAAGAGCAGAAAAAAACGAAACAAGGCCATCATTTGAAAACAAACGACTATTACAGTCATATTGATGATTCTGCAGGTAATGTTATCATAATTTAAATTCATTGATTGTACTCGATGTAGGCAGAGGGACTTACTACGTAACGTAGGTAATTTTTTTATCCTACGAGGTCTAACAGTCTATTGATCACAATAAAAATATCGTGTACTCGTATTCTGATTACTTCAACAACGAATATTAGTGAATAAGAGCGGACAGTGACAATACAAAACTTTTTATTGCAAGTACGTGGGTATGGCAGAATGAAGACATTTAGTAACACTGTAGCAGCACATTTTGAAAACGAGTTGGAGTCATCGAATTTTCATTTTTGTGAACGAGAAAATGAAATTAATTCAATTAAAATGTGTTTTTTATCAACAATTCATCTTCAAGGTTGAACCAAAAATTTAAGACATGTTGATTCTACTCTGAAAATTTTATTTCATATCTTTCAATTTTAAAAACGAATTCGTTAGGTACTGAAAAGCTTTTCAAAAATTGAACATTCGTATGACTGATGTCACAGACAGATTGAAGACAAGAATGCAACTGACAAAAGGACTAACAACAACATTGATTCTATGTAGGTGACTGTGGAAAAAAAATTGATCTGCCCTCGATCTAATCAAGAAAGTGATAACATAATCAGAGAGGAAAGAATGAAGAAACTAAGAATGAAGCATTCAACTCTGAAATAAAATTCATTTTAAAAACAAACATTTTTTGAATATGCTCGAGGGTTATTCCAATTCGCGAGAAAAAATTCCAAAAAAAATGATTTAGATCTGACAAAGTATTATGTTACGTATAGGACACCTGAAATTATCAGCCAAAGATTCCACGGCCTACAGCTTTCCAGAAAAAATTTTCCCCTTTTTTATTTAGAAATTTCGAGCGAATGAACTCGTTTTGTAACGCATATCACGTGTCTTCCAATTCCGGAATTATTTAACCAAAACACAACAACTTTTATCAAAGGATATCTCAATTTTCAAAAATTTTTATGAACTAGATCACTCCTTCATTGAAGAAATTTTCCTAAAAAGCTGACCCTGGTTTTTGAATTGGATTTTCACGAATTCGTAACAGGCACAAACAATTTTTTTCCTGAAAATGTTTTCCCATCAAATTGCAGCGATATTAATTTTTGAAAATTAGAAAAAGGAAATGGATACGGTAAATTATGAGAACTGAGAAAATCGTCCATTTTTAGAATTAATTTCTCTTCGAAATCAAAATTTTTATCGTTATGAATGACACTGGTATCTACATCGAACCTCTCGCCTGATCAATTATAACATTTATTCGTAAGCTGAAGAAAAATACCTACGTCAAACAGACCATTCGCAATTAGACGTGTAACAAGCATACCTATTTCAATAAAAGCATTGAAATTCGATGAAAATCGAGCTCCCTCGACGTTTCAAAGTGAAATTCGCGTCGAGAAAGCTTCCTTAATGCGGAAAACCTGGTTGTAATATTAAAAAATAACAAAATTATGGGTACGTCGTCGGTCGTCGTGCCGTTGTGATTTATCATTAGAAGAATTCCGCGTGTTCACGGACACGAGAGATGGTGGTGGCGATTACGACGCTGAATGGAATAAAAAGTACCACCAATCGGAATCGATTCGCAAAATTGAAAATTTTAGTCACATTCGCGTACAATGTAAAAACTTTAGCCATAACGGCGCGTTCAAATTTACGCAACACAGAACGTCAATCGAATAAAAACCTAAATGGGTCCTAATTGCGCACCGATTCATAAATCGACCGAACATCTTCGAAAAAATTTACGTAAATTCATAAAGTTATTACTTTCGTTCGAGTACTGTTGAATTTTCTATTAAAACCAGGATGAGAAATCCTCGATCCTTTTTTCACAAACCGATCCGATGGTTTTCTACAAACGGCAGATTACTTATTTTATTGATGGTGTACTTTCAATCGCGATTACGAATTTATGAAATTAAATTTTATGTGGGTTGCCTTTCCTTTTTTTATAGTAAGTACATCGCAATAATTCAAACTTCATGGCAAATTTAAATACTAAAAAAAACAACACGAGGTAACGTTACCTACTTCAAAGAATAAAGCACTTGACATCGCGTAAACAAAAACAAACCGAGAATTTATTATCGTTTTTTCAAAACTCTAAAAGCGTTCGAACGAATTTACTATTCCTTTCGAGTCTGAGAAGAAACTGACTGTTACTTTCTAACAATTTTCTTCCGAATGTGATCTCCATGCTTGAGCTAGCAAAAAATTTCAAAGAATATTTTTTCAATTCAAAATCTCACATAGGACATAAGATCAAATCAGAGATTTTTTACAAATTGAAAAAAAAAAATGCGCTTAAATATAAACTCACTCATCCCCAGAAAAAAGAGACGAAATTCCTCGACGATGACTATTAGACATATTTTCAGACAGCTTTTGCTGACTATCTGTACAAATGAATTGTAATTTTCTGTTCGCAGGATTTACGCATATCTGAATGCATAATATAAAAGAAACACTGACCATTTCCTCCACATTTTGGAAGGTAAGCGAATATCGCGAATAGCCAAAGTCTATGAGAAGGCACCTATATTTCATTCGGACATTTTCTGAATATTTTTGCAGGAGATATGTTGAATGTTGGTTCATGGGCGAAACCGACATTTGGAATAACACTACTTTTGAGTTTGTGCGTGGTTAAATGGACTTCGGCCGGAATATTAGATTGGGGACGAGCAGCGAATAAAATCGAAGTGAACATTCCTTGGCTACCTTGTAAGTAATTTACGCATACATTACACCAGTACCTATACCTATACATGTACCATCTACATACCTAACCTACCACCGCGCCGCTTTCATACTAAATTTTCTGTACACCGCAGACGTAATCGAATAAGTAGTTCGATATTATTTTCATCCGATGACGTACGTACGTACAAATGCACATAATATTAATATGTAATGTAGGTATCTAGATTCTAGGTACACTATACAAATAGCACATTACATATACAACCAAACATACGCATACTTTATACGCTACGGCTACTAGTTATCGCATGTCGTACGTCATATGTACGAGTACTTTTTAGATGATACACTTAGATAGTTCTTTCAACTTTCAAATTAATCCTTTTGGCATTTAGCAAAATAGAATTAGGTACTTCCTCCTAGTTCCAGCTTCTCAATTAGGTTGTGTACTCGTACGTAAGTAAAATAAGATATTCGACAGATTCGTCTGGATTACGAAAACCATCCGTCAGTAAATGTACTCGTAAACACTGCCTAAAGAAACGTTACAAGTATCTTATTCAAGTTCGGAACTGGGAGGTTGACTATTTACAAAAAAATTCTTCGTATGACGTCAATACGTTATTCGTCATTATTAGTAAGTAGGCAGGTACGTTTTTCTTCCAATGCTGTATAAGTAGTTAAGTACAAATACTTATAACGCATATCGAACTCGTACATCCCTGGACAGTTGCATCTACAAGAATCCAGACATCTAGTCAAGTACAACAATGTATTGACATACTTCCACTCGTATTAGCTATACATACTGCGTCTTCGGTTAGGTATAGGTAGTTATCTAATCGATTCGGCTATTTTTTTCTCGCTAACACTGGTGTATGCGTTATATGTATTGTAACTGCGTGCTCGCTGCTAATGTGATCGCACTTCGGTCGAGTTAATTGCCTTCCTTAATTACAGTCATTGGAAGAAAGACAGATAAATGTTGGTAGTTATGGATAGATAGGCTACTTTGAAAACGCACAGCCAGGCCACCCTCACAGCAGAAGAAATAATTACGTCATGGTAGGAGGAAGGGGTGAAAAGTTGAAAGTTTCTAACCCTGGGAAGTAGTGCTGGATTTCCCATTAGGCACTGTAGGCAATTGCCTACAGCGGCAGATTTTTAGGGTGGCAAAATTTGTAAAAAAAAAATGGATTGGGTCAAAAACAGGACTGTATTACTGAAATTTTGAAAAAATTATAAAATTCAAGCTTTTGATTAGGTACTTTTTTCTGTAAAAATGTTCGCCCTCGCATCGCTCGGGCTCAATACATTTCCTTATTTTGACAAAATGATGAAAATTTTCAAGAATTTTACATAGAACTACTACTTTTCGACAACCTCACACCCTCCCACGACGGTAAAAACCGAAAATGAGGGCTGCAAAAATAATTTTGCCTACAGGCTGCAAAATTTTTAATTCGGCACTGCTGGGAAGTACTACGAACACTAAAATATCGGCCACACATTTCATACGATTTGAATTGAAAAGCGAAAGAATAAAAAAACTGAATATTTTCTATGAAAAAGGCCATCCTAAAGGCTAGGTTTCGACCAAGTATGAATGGAAAATTTTGGAAATTCTTAAAAATTGTTAAATTTTCAAAGAGGTCATCAATTTTGGAAAAAAGGTGAAACAAAGACACGACTCCTTCGAAAAAATAACATCGATTTCGAGCTGATCATTAGTTCTATCCATCAAATTTCATTCGAAATTGACAAACAAATCAACCGAATTCAGCAGTAGACCCATCTCTTCAGACGAAATCTTTGTATATATGCAGTTTCTACGAATACAGGGAGGCCTATTTAAAAGGTCGATATTTCCATACTACCCATGGAGCTATAAAACATAGGATATGCTTTGGCTCATTCGCTCATTGAATTTTATGTCTGAAAGTCAATTTTTCAATTTAAAAAAAAATCTAAATTGTTTGTCTGACAAAATGTCTAAAAGTCAGCATTATCTCTGAAATTTTCCAAGTTAAAAAAGTCGATGGAAATCTGAAAATTTTTCCAAGTCTAAAAAAATCTGACAAAATGTCTCAAATTCAATGGAAATCTAAAAAAAATTTCAAGCCCAAGAAACTCTGACATAATATCAGAAAGTTGACGTGATTTATAAAATTTTCAAAGTTCAAAAAGCCTAAATTATTTGTTTGACAAAATGTCTAAAAGTCGCCATTATCTCTGAAAATTTTCTAGGTCCAAAAAGTCAATAGAAATCTGAAAATTTTTCTCGAAGTCCAAAAAGGTATGACAAAATGACTGTAAGTCGATTTTTCAAGTTCAATGTCTGAAAAAATGTCTAGAAATCAGAATTATCTCTGAAATTTTTCAAGTTCAAAAAGTCAATGGAAAAACTGAAGTCCAAAACAGTCTGACATAATGTCATAACATCACCGTCACGAAATTTCGAGACGGAATTTCGTCAGTTTTTCCGCGCTAAAAACACTTTGCAAAAATCTGGAAAACTAAGCCCCTTAGAAAACACAATTTTGACAATTTTGACATAAAATGACAGTTGGGACCAAAAAATGATGATTTCGACCAAAATGACGAGTTTGACAAAAAAATTGAAATTTTTACCTTGAAATGACGATTTTTACCTTAAAATAACAATTTTGACCAAAAATTACACTTTTTATGTTGAAATTACAATTTTGACAATTTTAACAAAAAAATGACAGTTGGGACCAAAAAATAAGAATATTGACAAAAAATTGAAATTTTTGACTTGAAATGACGATTGTAGCAAAAAATGAAGATTTCCACCAAAAATGACGATTCTTACTTTGAAATGACAATTTTGAACAAAAATTCACAATTTGGATAAAAAAAAAGTCACCGTCATTTCCATACTTCCCACGAAACAAAAAACATAGAATATGCTTTTGCAGATTGAAAATTTTTAGTCAAAAAAATTCTGACATAATGTCAAAAAGTTAATGGAAATCTGAAAACTTTTCCAAGTCTAAAAAAGTCTGACATTATGTCTAAAAGTCAGCGCGACGATTTTTCGTGACGGAATTTTCCGCGAGATCACTCCCCATAGCAAAAGCATATCCTATGCTAAAAACTATTAGCTCTTAGAAAAAAGAGAATTTCAAGCCCTACAATTTCCATCCTTTGCATCTTTTTTTCGTAGCACCCTTAGTTGGGCCAGAAAATCCATCGTGTTTTAAATAAAAAACATAATTTTGTTTTCTCCACTTTTAAACCATCAGTTTTGTAAATTTCTCATAAACACGGATTTTCTGGGGAAACTGAGGGTGTTACGGAAACAACACGAGGGATGAAAATTGCAGAACTTTCAATTATCATTCTTCTAAGAGCTAATTGTCTTTTTCTGGGAGGCTTAGTTTTCGAGATTTCTGCGGTCGGTGTTTTTTTTTTTTCATTTTCAAAACTATCGATTTTCTGAATGGGTCAGCCCGTATACAAAGTAGCAAGTCTGCAAAACGAAAACAATAATGACCGGAAAACACGTATTTTTAACTTGTTCTACGAGAAATTAATTTCATCAATATTCTTTAGCGTGGTGGTCATCGTCGTTGTGTCGAGACCCAAGCTGAAATATAGAATATGTAACTCTGTAGTTGAAAAGAAAATTTACGTTGTTCATTTTTTAGAGAAAAAGAGTTGGAACGAGTAGAAGAGGAACAATATCGCTTACACGAGTATTTTACATACGACTTTCAAAAATACCTGTATATTCCTTTCGCAAGAAACGCGATTAATTGAGCTCGCATTTTATTACTTTTCAGTCGAAAATGAGACTCGCTGCTACGATGAAATAGGCTGCATCAACATCACCCGCGAATGGTACCATTTGATCTACCGACCTCTAAACGTTTTTCCGCTACCTCGCCAAGTAATCGACACCAGATTCATACTATACACCCGGAAAAACCCCAATTTGGTAAGTAGACCAGAATTTATATAATCTCAAACTGTCGCCGACACACGAAACGCGACAAATTCGTCACTTTAATAGGCGCATAATACTGGCTAATTTTTCATCGTCACTGAGAGAAAAAAAAACAGGGGGGATTTTTTCTAATACAACGTCCATTTTACTTCCATAATACCTAACCTAGATGTGCAACGACACCCGTCAAACACTCGAATACCTATATAGGTACGAATAAGTAGCTATACCTAATAAATAGATGAAAAAAAAATGATAATAAACAAACAAACTGTACGTATGAGTATGTAAGTGTAGAATGCGAGTTCAACAGACTGTTACAAGTGTGCACGGAGTGCGATTCGAGTCTCGAATACGCAGAAAGAAATTATCAAAAAAAAAACTCTGCGGCCTGCAAATTTATGCGCTGCGCCGTTTAATTTCTACATATGGCGCACATTTTTGTTATATATGTTGTTAAAATTATTACGAAATCTGCGCGTAAATTATTATGTAAATTAAAATAAATACCATACGTAATGCTCGTTACATACGTAAAGGTAGAGGAACATGTATTACAATGTTACGAGTACGAAGTGCCGACGAATAATCGAGCGCAGATGGTTTTCGGTAACAAGAGCTTTTATAAGAAATATACCTACGGGTATATCATTTGCGCGATCATTTTTCATCTTTCGATACGCGTATGCTTTATAAGGAAATGTACGAGTGAGCCTGTACTTAAATTGCGGTAGATCGAACAAGAACAAAACAAAAAACCATGTAGTACCTAGCTAGGCACCTACTGAAATCGGGGCGGGGGACGATGATGACCGCAATCGACAGGCAGCTTTAGGTACTAAGGTAAGGAAATAGGTACGAATAAGCTGAATTGCGAGAAGCCTGTATCGCAGGACTAACCGCCCATTATGCAATACGACGGTGCGGCTTTTACATAATGTCACCAACCAACAGAGAAGAGCAATTAGAAACGTGACAGCTCACATCGATAACGACGTTGACAACTGATGCGACGTACCCAACTTGTACACGAACAGCGTAATTCATTTAAAATATGAAAGTGTACGCGAAAACAAAGTGAGCAACCAAGAATTGAGAATCTCGAGCTTTCTACCTATAAGACTGCAACTTGCAACTTTGTCAGAAATCCTTGACGCAGCCTTGTCCCCGTACTCGTAACTTGTCTGCGTCAACTGTTAGTCCAATCTCAACACTGGTGTATCACTTCCTGGCGTTGTTGATCAAATTTTGGCTGAAGAATGGATAAAAGCGACTTCGATTTCGAAGTCGAACAAAAAGTTATGAAAAGGAAAATTATTCAGTTTGATTTACTACTCACTCGCAACAAACGATTGAAAAATACATTAGTAGTTTCAATTACAACTTCTTGGAAAAAACACCTACCCCTTAAATTTTAAAGATAGGCAACCTCTTTATCTAATGATTTTTCTCCGAGTACCCGGTCAAAAGCTTATGCTGAAAAGTACCTACTGCACACGTAAGTTCAAAAAATTACCAATCTGGCCATTTCTGAGAAAATGCGGTGCTCAGTCTTAGGCAATCTTCCCCAAATTGTTTGTTACCAACAAAAAAACCATTATATTGCAACGAAAAACTCGATCAACTCCATTTTGCATGGCATAATCTCATCTTGCTTGATGTATTTGACCGTACACAAGCTGCTCAACTAATTTGGTATGTACTTTTGTTGCGCAGGGTCAAATGTTGAAAATTCAGTCCGAAAGAAGCATACAGAAATCGAATTTCGACTCGAAAAAATTAACCAAAATGATAATTCACGGTTTCATCGACACGCCGTTAGCCAGCTGGGTCAAGGTAATTATTTTTACTGTAAATATTTTGTTTGAATTTTTCTAACAGCAGCGTCCAAGTTTTCATCTGTTCAGGTAGGTACGGTATAATGAATATAAAACACAAGCAAACTTCAATAATTCAACAGAAAAATTACGAATTCGAGTTTCATACGCGCGTATTTCGAATTGTAATTTAATTAAATGATTATGTCTAGGACTCTTGGTAACCGCTACCGCAACTAATACATTTTGAAAGTTAGGCATTTAAAATTTCGGCCGATTTATAATTTTATAATTGTTATACCAATGGCGATCTACTCGTGCAACAATACTCAATTATTCGCTAACACTTTCTGAATATCTATTCCATCGACAAGTATGTGAATATAAGAGGATAGTTGCAATGAGTGTCGAGTAGGGGAGGTTGTTGTACCTCGAGTACGATGTACCTTGGAACACTTGTAATAACGTCATCAGGGGTTGCCCCTTGGAGACCATTTTTTGGTGGTAGTACATATTTTAAGGCCATCTATCAAAGAATGCATGTATAGTCCGTCCACGTTAAGAAACACGATATTTGACAGAAAAGTAACCATCTTTTTAAGTTTTTCTTTGTTTTTCTTCATTAAATTTTTATCGAGTTAGCAAATTATGGTTCGTCCTCGTCGAGAAAAAATGAAAAAATTGAAAACAAACTAAGTTCTTATCAAATTAGCAAAAAAATTCATTATTTTTCTTTTCAAATATCGCGTTTCTTAACGTGGACAGACTATAGTTAGTTATGCACGGCTGCCGATTGTACCTTAGTCGTTTTGATGTTTCAGGCTAAAAAGTAACTTTCTTGTTTTCGTTTTTTTGCAATAATTAAAAATGCATGAAAATATGTGAAATTATTTCAATTTTATCATAAAATACATACATTCCTTTAACCAACTTTTCTCATACAACAACATTCGGCGAATTTTTGCTCCTACGAGAATTTTCAAATTTAAAATTTTCCAATAGGTCGTCTACCTTGGAACATGACTCGAAATAATGGTTAATAAGGCGAGTAAAGTGTTTTTTTTTTCTGTTTTCAAACTTCATGCATGTAATTTACTTGAAAAATGAAAAAAAAAACTATTTCAATTACCTTTCTTATCATCATTTCATCAATTTTTGAATTTCATTTGATTAAGTCGATTTTCATCATTTCAGCTGATTCTGCTGCTTCAGCTGATTTTTTTTGAAAATTCGAACATGAATAATTTCTTCTACATATTTCAACTCATTACATTCTAGAGTTTGCGGTACATGCCCTAACTTTACAAAAAAAATGTGCTGTTTCAAGGTAAACTATGTGGTGTAAGGTGTTTCAAGGTACAAGTGGCATTGTACCTTGGAACAAAATTTTTTTTTTCAAGACTCCAATTAAAGAGTGTTCATTTGCAAAATGTAAAAGTTTTATAGTCATTCGATAGGGTTTGGAACAAACTTTCAATTGCCCGAAGAAAAAAATTTTCGAGCCATTATAGGATGATTTATCGAAGGAAAATTGAATTGTGTTCCAAGGTACAACAACCTCCCTTACCGATATCTACGTAAATATTTCAATAGGTGATCTTTGTTTGTCCCTTCCTACTTGAGTTTAAGGAGCGCCAATGAAAAGAAATGCCATGCCATTGAATATTGAAATAACTCATATCGAACTTCTTGGGATCTCGATCATATGTACTTAAATTATTATAACGACTGCAAAAGCAGATCCCGAGCAATTCTGGCTAATTTTTTGCCAGAATTGCTCGCCTCAGTGCCTCACTTCTCGCTTCGCTGATTCAGGTATAAAAATTATCTACAGGCGGTTAGTTCTTGAAATAGCGATAGAATTACAATCAATCTCTGTCGCGTTATTCAGGGAATAAACAAACATTTCGTATTTAAATTTAGCTAAAACGAGTCAGAAGTAATCAGAAGGCTTAATTTAAAACATGATGAACCGAACTTGAACGAAAATTTAATCGAATCGCGATAAGATTATGTTTTTTGGGTATTTCCGTCGCATTTGTTTATCGAAATCTTTAGGCAAATCGACCTTTCATTTATAAGAATTCTTATACACCAAGAAAACCATTTATGTTTTGTTCTTACCTTGATCTTCTGCACCCACAAAATCGTTATTCTGCAATAAAATGAGAACTGTTCAATACACGAACGCGAAATAGTACACCGCTAGTTCAATAGGCACTCTGAAAACAGGAAATGAAATTAGTTCTACAGAAAAATTAACAGGAATGCGAAGCATCGTCTATTTTTCGAACAAATGATAAAGGTTTGCCGGAAAGGAAGAAACTAACTTAAGCCCTTTTTATAATCACCGCGGAATTTTTACGTAGCGATTCCGCGGAAAAGTTGAAGCTACGTGAAACAACGGAGTCATTTAT
>FIZU01058049.1:0-10955 GCA_900064475.1 Pseudococcus longispinus
TCTAGCGCCTTGAATATTGCAGTTACGTGAAAATCGCACATGACCTTTTTAATAGAATTTGAAAAGATACATTAAAAAGGTCATATACACTTTTCATTTTTGTGAACCAGTTTTCAAGATATTCGAGACAATAGTTTGTTTTTTCCCTCAAAATTTAAATTTCGCTTCAAATAGTCCTCTGAAGGCAAATGTTTTGATTGTTGAAGACTTATTATGAAATTTATAGTGAAGAAATCAGCTTTTCTAACGCATTTGCTGCGTTAGAGTTTTTTAAATTCAAACCCATTAGAGTACTGGCACACCAGGAAAGGCTTTTGAAACAAAACTACTATTTTCCAAACAATAGAAAAAGGGGGAGGGGTGTTATTTTCGGTTTTAAAATGAGTATTATTCTTTCAAACTTTCGTTCCACTTCGATTAAGTTTTTATTTAATTTTTTCCAATTTTGAGAGGGGAGAGTTTCTTGAGAAAAACCAAAACTTAATTGACCTTGAAAACATCATTCATCGACATAAAACTAGAATAAGGCATTAGACGAGGTTTTTTAAAATCAGATTTCTATTTTCTCATAAAATGGTGTTGGAAGAGAACTTGGAAGATTTAAAATTTTAAAAAAATCTAAAATTTGAGACCACCTCACAAAAAACTGAACACAATTGGTTTCTTTTAAAACGATCATTTTAAGGTGAAAATTTTTTATCAATTACACCTAAATACACCATCAGCCAAAACTTGTACAAAATACGTTCACTTATTCAATTTTTAACAATTTTTAATCAAAATAATTTTATAAAAAAACTAATTTGAAAAACGACAAATCCCTCTCCCGATAATCTAGGAGTCTAAAATTCATATTCAGGGGCCCTGACGAGTGATTGAGGGGCGATTGGGGGGAGGGGGGGGGTCAGGAAGGATTTTTATTGGGAAAATTCGACAAAATGAATAATTTATTTGACAAAACGAGCAAATTTTCCAAGCTAAAAATTTTATTTGACAAATTGGGCAAAAGCTCAATAAAAATTTTATGCATTTTTATTCTTATTATATTCTTTGAACGAATAGGAAAATTTCTAGTTGTTGGAAAAATTGATGAAATTTCAGCTTCTGAATGCCCTTTGTGCAAAATTCCTTATTTCAACAAATAATCGATATTTTTTCTCAAAATTTCACATAAGATCACTTTTTTTCTCACCAAAATCCGATTGAATTTTTGGTAGACACGCTGTTTACTAAAAAATATTTCGAAGAGAATGAACTTATGAATTTACTCTACTGTGATGATTTTTGTGAGAATAGATAAGAAGTTTATAAAAAAAATCATCTTTTGCAAAAATAAATTCTGTATTGTCTTTTTTTGGCTAAAAAAAGTATATTTCAATACCCTTTTTCCATCCCCCCTAATTCAATTTACATGTCATTCATCGAAATTTCGGCAAAATCGAGTTTTTTTTTCAAAACTGATCTTCAGTGAAAATCTGAACCCCCCACCCCCCAATAATAATGGTTCAACAACAGGCTAAGCACGATTTTTTCCAGTGTTGATACTTTTGTGGTTGAAATGATAGTCATTTGTCATTTCTTAGAAATTGTAAGTATTGAAAACTATCGACTATACCATAGATTTTTTCGATTTTTCAATTTCGATTCAAATCGATTTTTTCAATGATCTATAGAGGCTGACGTTATGGAAAAACATTTTTTAAAGCAAAATTTCGATTTTTTAAAAAGTCCTGTTCATTCGTATTTTTTCAGCCTTAACCAAAAGTTATTAAATTTTTCATAAATAAGGAAAAAAATTCCGAAAAAATTAAAATCAATGATTTTATTGATGTTTTTGAAAAGTCTGAGTCGAAAATTTCTGATTTTCGACAAAGCTCCATCATTTTTTTACGAAAAATTTGAAGATCGGTAAATCAAATCAATGTTATACTTTGTAGTATGCCAAAAATATGCTAATTCAGTGGTATTTTACTCCTCAATTTTGAAAAATGAGATTTGAAACTTTTTTCAAGGGTTCTCAAAATTGCTTCCACTCCCCTCGAAAACAACCCGAGTTATACTTATGAAATAAATCTTCGAGTTGAATTTTGAGTACGTAGCCAAAATTTATGTATATTTCAAAAATATCATTTCTCGCCTTTCAGGGGTTCCCAAAATATCATAAATGAAAAAAATCGAAAATCAAATTTCTAAATATCGACACCAAGTTTTATTTCATAGTAATTTCGACAGAATGAAGATATTTCAACGATTTACTTTCAAACCATAAAATACTTTTTAGAAAGAATAGATGAACGAAGTAAAAAAAAAAGAAACTAATTTCGAAAACTGAGCACGTGAAAATTTAATTTTGAAAGTTTTCCAATATTTTAATGTGATCTGTACGAATTCTCAAATCCGTATTATGTTTTGGGCTCAGAATCCATTCAAAATTTTGTCTCTCAAAATCTGAAAATTCAATAAAAACATCATCAAATCATATTTGATTATCGTTTCTATGGACTCCTTAATAGTTCCATAAAAAAAAAGTCAAATGTCATAAATTCACAGTAACCATACACCCCCCCCCCCCCAGCCACCAAAATTATTTAGTATTTAAGAACTTTTTTTCTCATACTTGAAATAATAAAATGTTTTTCTGTAACTCAGAAATCTTAGCTGAGGGTGCTGCTCGCACTTTTTCTTCGAACATCAAGTTTAAGATTCAATGAGTCAATTTATTCCAAATGCTTAAAACTTCGACATGTTAGCCTCTTTAAATCCCTCCCCCTGTTTTGGGATATTTTCCAGGTATACCACTACCTCACATATGCAGCTCATTACACCTTTTGTTTCTCTCAATTTACTCGAAATACGAAAATTCCTCACAAAACAGAAGAATAATAAAGTATATATAATATTCATAGTGCTAAGCACGTAGAAAAAAATTGCAAGCGGTTTTTTTCATAGGCGACTTCTCGTTATCATTTTTTATTCGCAATTTCGCAAAGTTTTTTACCCTCTCTTCGGATTAATTTAATTTTTCAAAAAATTCCTCCGTTTTTCTCACTCGTATAAGGTTGATTCGCGAGTCATTTAATGAAACTGAAACAACAAAAAAAAGTACGGAAATAATCTCGTAACTTTATCGGGCCAAGCAATGTTACCGTTGATATTATTACAGAAAGGCGCGAAGAGATGGCAATTTTTCGAATGTTTTGTGTTTTTCGCATTGTAATTAAGTAAATAAAGGTAGGACTAGGTATCTAGTTTACGAGAGCTAATTACGAGCTCGAGTACAAAAGCATACCTTAAGTTTTTATTCGCAGCCGAACTGATGCCTATGGATAGAACCTCGTGCGAAATATTTCTCACTCGCGAGCTTTTCCCAAACATCAAAAGTGTAATAACACCCTGGTTAAAATTTAATATATGCCGGATTGTCGGGTACTGCGTATGGGTTTGGCACGTACTCGTATCTCTGTGTAGGTATATACACATAAGCTACGTAGTAAAAGGCATGTACTATTGAATAGCCGCAGACGTACATATGTCGTATGTAAACTGTTTCATTACATACGACGAAGAAATTAATTTGCTGTCTTTTTGTCGTAGTTGTGCGTTGGATGAAAATTTAATGTAAAAGATTAGGTATATAGAGGCGTAGCAGCGTTTAAACGACTGGATTGGGGAGGATAAAGAGGGGGGGAGAGCGTGTCCGGCGAATATATCGTGCCTGGTGGTAGTGCGTAATGGTGAAAAATAAAATAATTTTTCCTTCTAATTGGAATCATTTTTTGAGCCGGTTGCGGACGCGGTTTTGATGAAATATCATTACGCTTCGTGTTCGCCGCCGGAGCAATGCAGCGCAGAAAAGGCAGATGTAATAAACAAGAAATATAACGACAATTTGCCGAAAACGTGGTTGTATACGCGATGACAAATTCGACGAATTTTTGTACAAACCTCGTATATCTCCTTTCTATTACATTTGTTTAAAACGCCAAGCGACAAGACTGAAACACATATGCGGTAATAATAAATTGCAATAGTGTGCTGGCTTTTATAATAGCACCAGTGAATTTAAACCGTATGTATTTTTATCGTCGACATCCGAAAACCGGAACCTATAGCAACCTAACGTACCTACAAGTTCCAACAGCCTGGATGAGGATAGGTTCAGCTGAAAGATGTGTAAGTCCAACATTGGGATGTCCGTTATTTAAAAAATTTTTGAAATTGGGGAGTGAACCACCTAGCTCTCTTTTCTATCACATAAAACTGATCTCAGTATTAAAAAAAAAAATTTTGAACAAAACTAAACCAGCCCCTACCGACCTACGAGCCTAAAACTTTAACATGGGATTTACATAAGGATTTTACGTTGAGCACCTTATTTCTGAAAAACACCATTTTAAAATAAACTCTCAGCATTGAAATTGAATATATTAAAAATAGATGAAATTCCAAACATTTTTGCGCCAAAATTTTTTTCCAAGTTAAAAATTGGATTTTTGGCAGGGGTCCCAAAAATATGAAATTTTTGAAATGATATAATTTATTTTTCCAAAGGTGGAGTGTTCTTTTTTTCAACATTTTTCGTTACTTTCTTCACCTTTTTTTATCTTGACTTCAGAATTGAATTTTTGGCAGGGGTTCCACAAATATGAAATTTTTGAAATGATATAATTTATTTTTCCAAAGGTGGAGTGTTCTTTTTTTCAACATTTTTCGTTACTTTCTTCACCTTTTTTTATCTTGACTTCAGAATTGAATTTTTGGCAGGGGTTCCAAAAATATGAAATTTTTGAACTTATATAATTTATTTTTTCTAAAGGTGGAGTGTTCTTTTTTTCAACATTTTTCGTTACCTTCTTCACTTTTTTTATCTAAACTTCAGAATTGAATTTTTGGTAGGTGTTCGAAAAATGTGGGATTTTCCGAAGTAATGCATTTTCCAACATTTGTTGAAATTGATTATTTTGATCATTTTTTTTACACTTTCTTGTTTAAAAAAATTCAAATTGAAAATATTGTTTGACAGGGGTTCCAAAAATACGAGATTTTCTTAGGTAAAGCATTTTCCAAACAGCGTAGCCAAGTTTATAGGGGTGATTTAACCCTTAGCACCAAATTTTAAATTATCCAGTGGAAGTTGGTCCTTATGGTCTAAAACCCCCGTAACAAAATCTTTAGCTCAATATCTCAACCCTAACCCCTTCTAGGGAGTTGAATTTGGATTTTCGTTAAAAATTTCCATTTTTGGCAGTTTTTAATTGAATTTTTTCAAACATGCCTGAGTAGTAGATAGTATCAAGGGTGATTTTTGGAATTTTTTGAAAAAATTTCGTGCACTTTTTCAAGGTCAAATGAACATTTTAAACTTTCCAACGGTCATTTTGGTAATCCCTTTCAAAGGTGCAGTTCTGAAAAAAATATATATTGTGTACTTAGCTTAGATGTACAACTCCATATTTTTTTAGAACTTGATATCGTGGTGCGTCATCTTCAAAAATGTAAAAAACCTATTTTTTCGTCCATTTTTCGCTCATAAATGAGTCAATTCTGATCAAAAAATTTTTTTCTTGAAATATATCATTAATGACACCAAAATACACCATAAACCTGTATTTAGACCAAATTCGTTCATTTTTTCCCTTTTTTCCAATTTTCTTAAAAAATATTCGAATGACGCCATTTTAAGGACCCACGACCTCTTTAAGATGACCTTGGAGCCTAAATATCATGTCTGGGCTTGTTTCAATCCGATATCTCTCATATACTGCAAAAATCGAGCAACTTCGATTTTTTTTCGACCGTAAAATTTTTTTTCAAGTCCAAAATACTCAATTCTTGAAAATGAGCAAAAAAAAAATTAAAGTTGCTCGATTTTGCTGAAATTGCAGTATATCTGAAATATCGACTTGAAACAAGCCCACACATGATTTTTGTTACCATAGGTCATCTTGAAAGGGTTATGATTCACCCCTATTGCTCAAAAAAAGTGTTGGAAAATGAGTGTTAAATTTTGAATTGTTTGAAAGAAATATTGAAAAATTATCTATCGACAAATTTTTAAAAAATCAACTTGAAAAATTCTGTATTTTTCGCACCCCTGTCAAAATCAATTTTTAATTTGAATTTTTTTAAACAAGAAATTGTGAAAAAAATGATTAAAATTAATGTTGACAAATTTTGGAAAATGCTTTACCTAAAAAAATTCCACATTTTTCGAACCCCTGTCAAATAAAATTTTCAATTTGAATTTTTTTAGCAAGAAAGTGTGAAAAAAATGATTAAAAAAATCAATGTCAACAAATTTTGGAAAATCTCACATTTTTTGAACCCCTGCCAAAAATTTAATTCTGAAGTTTGGATAAAAAAAAGTGAAGAAAGTAACGAAAAATGTTGAAAAAAAGAACATTCCACCTTTAGAAAAAATAAATTGTATCATTCCAAAAATTCCATATTTTTGGAACCCCTGCCAAAAATTCAATTTTTAACTTGGAAAAAGAATTTTGGCGCAAAAGTGTTTGGAATTTCATCTATCTTTAATATATTGAATTGCGATACTGAGAGTTTATTTTAAAATGGTGTTTTTCAGAAATGAAGTGTTCAACATAAAATCCTTATGTACTCGTAAATCGCATGTTAAACTTTGAAGCTCGTTTTGTTCAAAAAATTTGACAAAATCCTGTTGCAATTTCAGCAAAATTGGGAAACTTTGATTTCTATCAACTCATTTCATATTATATTTTCTAAAGTCAAAAATACTCAATTTTTGAAAAAGAGCAGAAAAAATCAAAATCCCTCGATTTTGCTGAAATTGTAATATCTGGCAGGGGTCGACTTGAAACAAGACCAGACATTACTTTCAGGCCTCTAAATCGTCTTGAAGAGGTCATGAGTCCTCAAAGTGGCGTCATTCGAGTATTTCAAAAAAAAAAAATAGAAAAAGAGGGAAAATGAACGAATTTAGTCTAAATGCTGGTTGATAGTGTATTTTGGTGTCAATAATGATACATTTTTAGAAAAATTTTTTTCGACCAAAAATGAACCATTTAGGGGAGAAAAATTGGCAAAAAAATCGGTTGTTACGTTTTTGAAGACGACGCACCACGATATCAAGTTCTAAAAAAATATGAGATTGTACATCTAGACTAGGTACATAATATATATATTTTTCAGCATTGCATCTCTGAAAGGGGTTACCAAAATGGCCCTTAGAAAGCTTAAAATGTCCATTTGACCTTGAAAAACTGCTCGAAATTTTTTTCAAAAAATTCCATAAATTACCCTTGATACTGTATACTATCTCTCCAAGTTTAGAAAAATTCAGTTGAAAACTGTCAAAAATAAAAATTTTAAATAAAATCCACATTTAACCCTGCCAGGAGGGGGTCGAGCTGAAAATTTTGTCACGGAGGTTTTAGACTACGGTGACCAACTTCCACTGGGTAATTTAAAATTCGGTGCTTAGGGCCAAATCACCCCTATAAACCTGGCTACGTTCTTTGATAAGAAATTTCTTCTCATAAAAACAAGCAACTTCGCAAAGATCTTTGAAAACTTTGAAATCTGTGTGATAAATGGTTTTTAAATTGTAATATTTCCCAGCAGTATTTTATTGTAAAAATGATCCCTTCAAAAATTGTTACCTATCTGGAGATGGCGAGTAGGGAAATACTTGCAGAGGTATCAACCATATGGAAAGTTGTTTATGAGACCTCTCCTTACATTTTTGCTTGAAAAATATATCACTTGACAAAAATATTTTTACCCGAAATAAATCCTCGTTGAATAAGCATCCCAAATTTTAAAAATAAAAAAAATGCAACACTTTCGTTTATTCTTTGCTGATACGTGAAAATTATGTCGACTAACCACACATCGGTTACCCGCGTAGATTCGCCCAATGCCCAAAAGCCAACCAAACCAACGAATATCCTCATCTTTTTAACCATTGTACGTTGCTATTTTCGCCCTTTTCTATTATTCAGCACATTTGTACGGTCGGACACGCGATTCAATTTTTCAAATGGCTATACCGACCGTGGCCAGGCGGTAATAAAATTGAAATAGATCGATGGCCATAATTCGAAGGTGTTAACGTTTTCGCGATAAATCTATATACGCACGCGGAATGAAAAAAAGGCAAGTTCATTAAAATGTATCGAAAAAAAGCGTATTACACGGATATCAAAAATACAATACGGGGTGTGAAACTGGCAACTCGATGCGTTGTTGCTTCTGCCTCCGGTGTTCGCAGGTATCCGAAAATAGCGCAATCGAAAGCGAATTAACGCAGGAGGTGATAAAACAATAAATTTTTTTCACGCAATAAATAATATCGAAGTCGAGACCGAAGCTCATTTTGAGGGACTAATAGCCCAAACTGTGGGGAAACTTATACGGTCGTAAATCTAGAAAAACCGCGACCGTACGCATCTCTCGAGTAGCAAATTTATAAAGGTCTTCCTTTTTCTTACATTATTTAACGTCTAGCCGAAAGATTTTCCAAAATCCAACCTATTTTAGATTCGTTTTCCGCCGAGCTGCTCCTCTATGCTCTGCTCGTCGTCTTCGTCGTCGCTGCGAAATTACCTGCTCGGTTATGGCGCTAAGGCGGATAGGGGAGGTTTTGTAAGATATTCAATTTTCATCCTTTGTCAGTTTTCTCTTTCATACGATTTATTTAAAATATTTTCCGAGTAATTCGGCACATATTTCTTGGTTTGGAAATATACGCGCCGAGCAGACGTTTTTTTTTTCCACCTTGCCTGTTTTTATTAAATTTACCATTAAAATTCGTTACCGCTTCGAACGATTTTACCCCGAAATATTTCAAATTTGTATTTTTTTTCTTGCCGAGAGTTTTTTGAATTTTAAATTCTCACCCAAGTTTTTTTTTTGTTCGCTTTTACGGTTTTATATTTTTCGCAGAGTTGTGCGCGAATTTTGGCGGCGAAAAAATATAAATACGAGTTTATAAAAAGTTTTCCCCTTCATCGATCCGCGTTGTAGTGAAAGTACGAAATGGCGCGATTGCGAGTAATTGTCTTTATTTTTCGTACTTCGCTGTATCGTCTGCGGTGGTTATAATAATTCATTATTATTTGAAAAATTTCATGGGCTGGAGCTCGTTCTCTTCGTTTCTTATTGCAAGGTATATTTTTGCGAGCCAAAGTGGAAATATAAATACGAATTGAAATTGGTTTACTATTCCGCGATGCGAAAAGTTTTATACGTACGAATATAATATTCGATAGTGATTTAAAATGTTGGAATTTTTTTCCATAGCGTCGATGATATTCGAGATGGAAAATGTATACCTACGTGAACCTGAATTTCATATTTGCGTTTTTTCACGATAAAATGAGTTTATTCAAAAAAATTTTTTTCGTTATTGGAATCAAAAACAGTTTTTTCTTCGATATTCTTTAGTACATATGTTTGACATGTAGGTATTGACCTATTACGTGTAAAAATACATACAGAAAATTGAAATCCGTGAATTTTTGTTTCAGCTTATTTGATGAGTGCTTATGCAGCAAACAATTCATCTCAGACAGGTAAACAAAAACCTTTTGGGGGGAGGTGCACCCATTCCACGTGGTTGGGCTATTTTATTCGTAATTATGATTGCATCTTAACTAATTTTACATAGAACGTTAATCAGTACCTAATTAAGTACATTCTTATGAAATAAACATTTTGCGTTGGAAGAATGCCAGCGTAATCTAGACTAATATATCATTTCTTAAATCTCATATATCCTGTGCACGTTGAACCCTTCATTTTTTCATCTCAAAGAGCTCGTTTAGTGCAGTCTTGAAAGTAACTTCAGTGCGATTATTTTGTTAAAATCAATTTTATGACTGAATCTCAATCTAGAGTCTATATAGGGAAAAAATGAGCTGGTATGTCATTCTTTTAAGACTATACCCTTTTTTTGAGGGTCCATTCATTTTCTATTGAAAGTCGCCTATCTCAGTCTCTAAAGTTGCTTTTGAAAAATTTGTCAAACAAAAGTTATAGATTGAGGTCTTAGAAATAATTTTTGTTATTACAAAAATTTTGATTGGGCCCCTCCCTCCCCTTTAAATGAACATAATACGTTTGTAAATTGCCCTCGAACATGAATTGTTCTGCTTGCAGTAATCTCAATACAAGAAGGGTTGGCGGTACTGTGCCAAGAGAGGAAAAATGGGTTTTGTAAACAGTTAATTATATTGTAATTTTACAGACAATTCGATAAAAGAAAGAGTGGGTATACCTATGTCATTTTTGAAAAGTCTGCCTTCTTTCCGAAAAATTCTCCCTACCTCTGCAGCTAAGGCCCCAATCGAAAAAATTTTCAAACAAAAGTTGTAGATTTAGATCCTTGAAATAATTTTTGTTATGACAAAAATTCCAGTTGAACCCCTCCTACCCTTCTAATTTTGCATAATACGTACCTCTTGTATAAATCCTCGTATGAGTTTCATACGTATTATGCAAAATTGGAGGAAAGAAAGGGGTTTAATCAAAAATTTTGTAATAATAAAAATTATTCCTCGTATTTCTATCTATAACTTTTGTATGGACGATTTTTTTGAAGCGGCGTTAGGAACGGAGATACGGGATTGCCAAGAAAAGGGGAGTGGACTCTCCAAAAAAAAGGAAGCTTTAAAATAATTTTTCCACACCCCAAGGGATGTAGTCATGAACTGAATTTTTATATTACATTCCATAAAAAAAATTATAATTGAAAACTAATCAATTTGAACATAACTCACAAAATTAATAACCCGTGAAAAATGTCCTGTTCGACGTTCTAAATCGCAATGAAAGAAATTCTACAGGAGGTTAACATCAGCTGTAATGGGCGAGACCCACCTATTCGAACGTAAACGACAGGATCCGACACAATCCGAACCCGAACGAATTCAACAACTTACCCAAAACCAGTCAAACAACACTAACTCACCAAAAAC
>FIZU01058077.1:0-18782 GCA_900064475.1 Pseudococcus longispinus
GACCAAAAGTGACACTTTCTACTTTGAAATCATAATTTTGACAAAAAATGACAGTTATATAGGGCTGGAAAATGAAAAATAAAAAAAAACGATGATTTTGACCAAAAATGATTTTTATAATAAAAGAAAAATCGATTCGTGTGCAACAGCAGCTAGGGGGATGGGCCGTGAAGCGGCCCAGCTAGCCGCCTAGTAACAACATAAAATTAACACAAAAGGGAAGAGATGACTCTCGAATCACCTTGTACTTACACCTTTGTCGACTCAAACTGTTCTTGAACCTAAATATGATCTAATTTCAGCTGTTGAATGCCTTTTCTTACAAAATTTTTCGCTTGGGTTCAATAATTTTCGTAATTTTTCCAAAATAATGAACTTTCTTTCAAATTTTACATGAAATTACAATTTTTTCATCGCCATCGCCGGGGGGGGGGTGAAAAAAGTTTTCCCTTCTGTTCAATGGTGACAGTTAAAATGTTGGACTTGGACCTAAAAATGCCATGGTGAAATTTAAGCTTATTAACAGGACCAAAAGGACCCCAAAGAATACGCAACTTTCCACAAATTTTTCTGCTGAAAAGTTGAAAATGAGGAGGAAATGTAGAAAAGTACATGGAAAGTTGTGTATTCTTTGGTCCTGTTGATAAAGCTTCTGAAGGATTTTTTTTGAACATCTTTAGTCTTCAATGAATTTTCTTGCTTTAACAAAATGGCTGAAGGATTTTTTTTAAAACTTTACATAAAATTACTTTATTTCTCACCAACCCTCCCCCCTCCCCCAACAGAATGGCTGCTTCAATTTTTTGAGTCGTGGAATCCTGTAATTTTTCAAAATCGAGTCGAAAGTTTTAAAATTTTGGGCCTTCAGACTTTGATATGTCCCTGATTAAGTATACATGCCTGAAATTTGTTGATTTTTCTTCAAAAATCGTGAGTAGGAACTTATTGAATTGGAGAGATGGATGTACGTAGTACTTAAGAATAATTTTTTTTTTAATTTCATCTCACGAAATATAGGATGGGTCGAAAAATTCTCCCTTTTCACCAAAACTAGCAATTTTTTGCCATTTTTTTAGGTCAAAATCAGTCATTATTGGTCATTATTTTGAACGATTTAGTCATTATTATGATTAAAATCAAAGTAAAATCATTTCCCGGCCATCTTTTAGGTGATTGGGTAGAGGAAGTAGGAAATTTGCTTATTTGGCAGAAAATGAGAAAATTTGTTATTTTAGGTAAATTTTTGTCTAATCGCCTTTCCCTCCATCTTTTCTCAGCCAACTGAATTGGAAATTCTTGATAAATGGGATTTTAAGTGAATTTTCCCTCCGTGACTTGATGATTAGTGTGGATGAAGAAATTTTCTTATTTGGTAGAAAATAAGAAAAGTTTATCATTTTAGGTTAATTTTTGTCTAATCGCCTTCCCTTCCTCTTTTTCTTAGTCAATTAAATTGGACATTCTTGATTAATGGATTTTTAAGTGAATTTTTTCTCGTGACTTGATGATTACTGTGGGTAGGGAAACTTTCTTAGTTGTCAAAAAATTTGAAAAATTGATATTTCAGGTCAATTTTATGCTTTTGCGATGACCAAACCCACAAAAAATGTTACGAGATTCCGTCAGGATGACATTTAGATATTTTTTCGAACTTTTTTGGTCATCGAAATTTTCTAAGTCCATCAAATTTTTATCGACTCGAAAAATTCTAAGAAAAGTTCAAATCGACAGAATATTGTCAAACAGCTTTTTACCTAACGCTGACTTCGAGTCATTTTGTGAGACTTTTTTGAAATTGAAAAAATTCTCAAATTTCCATTCAGTTTTTGGACTGGGAAAATTTCAGAGATCATGCTGATTTCTAGGCATTTTGTTAGCCGAATACTTCAGACTTTTTGAACATGAAAAATTTTTCAGATTTCAAACAATTTTTTGGATTTTGAAAATTTCAGAAATTCCGACTTTTTCGATTTTGATAATTTTTTTTAAGTGTCAGTTTACTTTCGAACTTGTAAAAATTTAGATCGTTTCAAAATTTAATTTTTAGGCATTTCACGAGACATGCTTTGTCCTTTTTCTCAGCCAACTAAATTGGGAATTCTTGATAAATAAGATTTTAAGCGAATTTTGCCTCGTGACTTGTGTCAAGTATGGGTAGGAAAATTGACAGAAAATTTGAAAAATTGACATTTTAAGTCAATTTTTGTCTGATTACCTTCCCTTCTCCCTTTTCTTAGCCGAATAAATTAAGAGATTCTTGATAAATGAGCTTTTAAGGGAATTTTCCCTCGTGAGTTGATGATTAATGTGAGTAGGGAAATCCGCTTAATTGGATAGAAAATTTGAAAAAATTGTTATTTTAAGTCAATGTTGCCTGGTTACCTTCTCCCTACTCCTTTTCTCAGCCTACCAAATTGGAGATTCTGATTGAATGTTCCTTAGCTCTCTCCTCCTTAGGTTATATCAAATTCCAAGACTTTATTAACTTGGAACATGTTTCTAATTAACGTTATTTCCATTCCATTATATGCCATAACGTTTCCTACACATGTACTTATATTTTTACGACCGTTGAGTAAAAGGAAATTCGACTCTTTGTAGCCTTCGCGATTGCCTTATTTTATGCTTTTCCTCGTCTTTTCGAAACACTAGAACCATATTTTATGCCTACTCAAATTACTGGCGTACATCGTCTCGTAGGTACATAAGCGTGCAGATTATTGACGAAATCTACATATATTATACGTACATATGTATATTATTTGTGATGTCATATTTTTACGATCTCGGCCATTGATAAAGAAGCCGCCTCGTCGGGTAGTTATTAAAGAAGCAATAGCCGGTATACGTTGTCTGATGATGCGCCGCAAACCACCGGCCATTCGCTTATACGTGTCTGTGTACTTGATAATTGTATGTACGTAGACCTATGTACTTATCAACTCGTCGTGTATACAAGCTATATAGGAAAAGGAAAGAAGAAGGGGTTTTGTGGTAATGGTGTCCGGCGAATTTAACGCCACACGCCGTAGACGCGAAGGAATTAATTCATCAACGAGAACCAATTAATAAGCGAGTTGTGAAATGTTTTCAGTGATGTCGGTTACGCGCTTTAATCATTAAGTAGGTATGTGTGTTAGAATTGGATATTCGCATCGTTGAATTTTGCTCGCACTCGTAAAAAAAAAACTATGGCCAATTTGATTTTATGTAGTGGTGTTGGAGATGTTGGGCAGGCGAGGGAGGGGATTTAATTAATCGAAATGTTATTACGAAATGGGTTAAGGGTATGAGTTGTTGCGAGGTTTTTGCGATTGGGAAGAGAAATTTTTTTGGGGGGGACGTGAAGTGGACAAGTTTTATGGTTTCAGTGGAATGAAAAGTGTAGATCGAGAGGAAATTTGTAAGAAAATGACTTCATATGGAGAGGAAGAGCATAATAATGGTGGAAAATGATCAAAATCTAAACTAATGAAAGATATTTTAAGAAAATTGTTCAAAATAACGAAATCTGCCCTTGAAATAGTATCAATTTGAGTGAAATGTTGTAGAAATGCTTCAAATTGGCGTAAACTGTCATGAAATTGTAAACAAATTGGCTCAGAATATTTTAAAAATTGTTGAAATATTATTAAAATTATTGTAAAAATGGTTCCAATTTTGGGCAAAAAGTCAATTATGAAGAAATTTGTTTAAAATAATGCAAAAGTTGATGAAATATCGCTAGAATTGGTTGAAAATTTGTTAAAATGTTGTAAAAACGTTCAAATGAAAATTGTTCAAAAATAGTTCAAATTTGCGCAAAAAGTCTTAGAATTGTAAAGGAACTTGGTCAAAAAAATTCAAAAAACTCCACAGAAATTGTTGAAAATCAATATCGAGAAATTTTAAGAAAAGAATCTTTTTCAAAATGACTCAAAAGTTAGGTCGAAAATTCGTTAAGAAAGTAAAAATTGTAAAATAGCGTAAAAATTGTTCAAAAATAGTTCAAATTCGTGTAAAATGTTATATAAAATTGGAAATATGAACAACCTTGGTCAATATTACTCGAAAAAAACATCAGTTATTGAAGTATGGTCAATATTCGTTAAAATATTGCAAAAATCGTTCAAATTGTAGCAAAAATCCTTAAATATATCGTCAAAATTGGCTGAAAATTCGTTGAAACGTCGTAGAAATTTTCAAAAGCGTTCAAAAATGATTCAAATTTGGGTATAAAGTTATGGGATTGTGAAAAAACTTGTTCGAAAAAGGCAAAAAAACATAAAAATTGTAAAATATGGTCAAATTTTTTTAAATTTTGTAAAAATTGTTCAATTGGTTTAAAAATTTTTTAATCTTGTCAAAATCACTCAAATTTGGTCAGAAATATAGTCATTGAAGTGTAAAGAAACTTGTTCAAAATACCTAAAAAAAACACACAAAAATGGTATAAAAAATCAAAAAAAATTGTGAAAATTGGTTGAAATGTTCAAAAATGGTTCAGATTTGTGTAAAAAGTCATTACAAAGTAAAAAAAAATTGATCAAAATTCTTGTCAAAATGGCATAAAACATGAAAAATATCATTAAAATTGGCTGAAAATCCGATAAAATGTCGTAAAAATGCCCAAAAAAGCGTCAAAATTGCTCAATTTTTTTTGAAATGTCAAAAAAAAAAGTTTAATTTTTACGATGAATTGTTAATTTTTTAAGTCAATTCTTCAAAGTTTCATTATTTTTGGAAAATTTTCATGAAAATTCAGCACTTTTTCTTGTATTTTGAGCAATTTTCATGATGATTTGGCAACTTTTATGTTCTTTTACAAAACTTGCAACAAAAATGTAACAATTTTCTAAATTTTTGAAAATTTTCGAATATTTTCGCCAATTTGAATAATTTTTATGATATTTGTATCCAATTTTTCAATTTCACGCAATTTGGATGCTGTTTTATTAACTTTTACACGATTTTTAACGAGTTTTCTTCCATGTTAAACAGTTTTCATGATGATTGAATTATTATCCATTTTTGCTTCATTTTGAAAGATGTTCGTTCAAATTGAACAAATTTTTCTACCATTTTGATAAATTTTTATGATGTTTTGAGCCATTTTTTCCAAAATTTTACATGGTTTGAAATGTTTTATCAACTTTACACGATTTTTTAATAATTTTTCTGACATTTTAAACAATTTTTATGAGACATTTTGTAAAATTTTTGGATATTTTGCAATATGCAAAACTTCAATTAGAAGTTATCAATTTTTACATGATTTTTTTACATTATTAACTATTTTTATGACATTTTTAGAACGGTTGTGATACTTCGTGCGAATAGTTACGTTTTCTGAAATTGATACAGTGACTTAGCTATTCAGTCTCTTATGACAAAAGTTTATCAAGGAAAAAATTATTGACCTCCTCCTCCTCCTCCTCCTCCCCCCCCCCCCCAAAATTTTTGACCTCCCCCTCCCCCCCCCCCCCCCCCCCCCCCCACACCCATTTCAAGTTTTGAGAATTATCCATTTTGTGCAAAAATGAGCAAAATGAGTGATTCTAAATGAAGCTGGTGGCCTAAAATGAAAAGCCAAAAAGTGAGATCTACACAATTGCTCATTCAACCCCAATTTCCTCAAGTGAAAAAAAATCAAGGTCAATGTTGCCCAAGTTTCCTCGATTTTGAAAATAAAGGAGGACACGAAGGCAATGAAGAACGACTCAAATATTCAATCGAGCACCAAGTACTTGTACTTTGATGTAGGTAGCTGATTCATTTGTAAATACAATGGTACATAGAGCTAGATATACCTACAAACGACGTGTTTACCACGAGAAAATTTCCAAGACGTGTCCTAACGGTCCATCGATCGTTATTTTCGATTCACGATCGTACCAACAGCGACAAAAGGACCGATCTAGGTGAAAATCGGAATTTTTAATCAGTCTTGACACGAATAGAGACGCGCGGATTCTCATTAGGAAAAATTCTTATAGCTTGGGATAAAAGCAGAGATGTCCGAATTGTCACTATTGTTTCGGAAGTAGGTACGTGTGAGTTGATTATTGCAAATCCGAGCGAGATGATTTGGTCAAGATGAGATTGTGACGATTCGAAGTGATTAGGCGAGGTGATGAGGCGAGGGGTGATTTATTAAATCATCTCGTAAAAATTTATCGCTTCTTTGGAAGTTGAATTTTCGAGGTAATAAGGTCGTGGTGTTGTATTTTTTCGCGAAACAATAATATTACTTGGTAATGTAATTTTTAATACGAGGTGGAAAAAAAATTGAACGTATGGGAAACGGGTCATAGTGTACCGTTCGAACCTCCCTCAGAGAGTCATCGAGATACATACGTGATAAAATACATTTGTATAGGCGTTTTTCAATAAACCAAATCGGGCAACGTACACCGATGAACTTTCCCACAGAATTAATCGATTCGATCAACCCATATAGTGTAGGACGATGTGCACTATATGGACACGATGATACGTATTCACACTTGCAACAAAATATCAATAATAAATAAATATCGTTATGTAGGTACACATACGTACGTATTCGAGTTGGAGTGTAAATGAAAACTCATCCATAACAATCACTTAACCTATCTGTGGCACTCTGCTAGCTTTTTCAATCATATTTCTTCTCATCGATGGGCAATATGTCGATACGACTCGTGCAAAATATCAATTCACATCTTATATACGAATGGTATTCCATACATAATGGCCACTCTATTGTGAAAACAAAAAAAATTCTTCGTCTTGGAGAAGATTATCCGGCGAATAGGATGGATACGTACGTTGTGTTGATTTTAATTGGATCTGTGTCTACATCCTGGCGATGCTGTTTCAAGTTCAATTATCAAAACCAAAGGTGTGTATCGTACCAGTAGTTTTGTAATGTTTTCTGTTTCAAAACCAGACCATCGAATTGGTAAATGTTATTATTTTTACACATTCGCGAGCATAAGGTCTCGGACAACTTTCCCTCGATTGGCCATCCATATAGGTTAGCCAACCTTTTCGTCTATTTACATTTTAACCATGTTGAATGAGTCGAGATGCGAGTACGTGTTACACAAAAATATTCATAGGCTACGTTTGGCACATAACGAGACACCGGCGTCGTAATTAAGGCTGCAAGAATGGCTCACAGCTCGCAAAGCAGACGTGACAACCGACGAGGAAAAAAAATTCAAATTATATTCGCAATTTATACCATGGCTAATGTAATGAAGCTATATTCCCAGCCAGTATATGGATATGTTTCGGGTCTAGGAATACCTAGCTATTCTCGAGATGCACTTTATTCTCAGACACACACAGTACACACGTCCCTGCGATAATTTACGTAGCGAATTTTAATTTCTATATCGTCGCGATACTCTTATTCAATCAGATCGCTGTGGTGAAAAAAAATCTTGACCGAATTGAGTACACATGCGTTGAGTTGACTCGGGTGCGTATTGTAGATGCGATTTTGCCGGAGACGTGCGTAATAGAGATGCTGGCAAAAGCGACAAAAGAATGCAGCTGATGAGTTTGATCTACATTCGCCCCGTCCGTCATCATCGCTGGACCTGGACGAGCTTAAGCGCGCTGAATTAACGTATTAAATTGATCATGGAGATTTGATAGGTTTTTTTACCGCAGAAATATCGAGTATTTCGTGTACGCGAGTAAAAGTCAAATTGGCGGCAAAAAAATTGAGTGAGATTACGCGCTTTATGCAGTTTCGATGCAATTGACAAGTCCTGGCTTCAAATAATGTCGAATGTATGTCGCTGGATTTCGCAGAAGTGGCGAAATAAGGCCGTTTAGTAGATTATTTGCGGAGTTCCGAAAATTAGTTGGTATTTTTCTATGTTTTTCGTCGATGATAAAGGTGATTGACTTTGAATTTTTGAGGAATTACCAAATTTACTGAAAATGTTGATGAATTACGGTAATTATCGGTAAAAAAATCGCATTCTTAATTATTTTGAAAATGTTTGATTATCTGTTGGAGGGGAAGGACGCAAAGAAATTTTTCTTTCATTGAAAAAAATTTGAATAATTTTATGCAGAATTTCTAAAAAATATTTAAATCATTTTATTAAAAGAAGATTGTGCCCGAGCGAATTGAGAGCGAAAATTTTTGCAGAATAAGGCACCCAAAAGCTGAAATTTCATAATTTTTCCAACTTATTATTTCCTGAAAATCTCTAGTTGTGAGTTTCTAACTAAGATTGTAGATAGCCAGTTTTGCAATTGATTTAGATTAAAATTTTCTGATTCATTTGGTAATTTTCCAACTCATTCAGCAATGTTTCACCTCAAATTACAGTTTTTCTAACTCAAAGTCTAACCGAGGAATTTTTCATCATTGGAGGGGTACACTACCTCCCATTTCCCCCCGTTCCGTATGAAAATTTTGATGCATTATAAAAAATGATTTACATTTACCAGAAATTAGAATAAATTGTGATAATTACAATCTTTTATTGAAATTACCATACTTACCTGAAATTTTGGTAAATTACAGTAATTAGAGCATTCAATCAAAATAGGTAATCGTAGTTAGCCAGAATTTTAGTACATTGTGGCTGTTCCAGTATTTCAGCCAAATTGCCGTATTTACTTCAAATTTTGGTAATTTTCAGTAATTATATGCAGCAATTTATCAAAATTACCACATGATTACCTGAAATTTTTATGAATTTTGATGATTATAGTAATTCATGAAAATTATCGTATGCCCCTTGAATTTTGGTAAATTACCGTACTTACCTGAAATTTTTATAAATTGCAGTAATTACACGATTTAGTCAAAACTAGCGTATTTACGTCAAAAGTTTAATAAATTGTGGTAATTTCAGTCTTTCATCAAAATTACCATATTTATCCAAAGTTTTGATGAAAATTAGAAATTGTAGTATATCGCATAAAAATTACCATATTCTCCTAGAACGTTGATAAATTACGGTAATTACCTGAAATTTTGGTAAATTTTAGTAATTACAGTATTTAATCAAAATTACCACGTTGACCCAACATTTTGGTAAATCGTAGTATTTATCGTATTTATTAAAAATGACCACATTTCAACTCAAAATTATGGTAAATTACGGTAATTACAGTATTTCTTACGAAAATTACCGTATTTACGGAAAGTTTTGATGAGATTGGGTAATTCATACTATTTTATGAAAATGACTGTATTCGCCTGAAATTTTGGTAATTTACCGTAAATACTCAAAATTTTGACAAATTACCGTAATCGCTTGAAATTTCGGTCAATTACAGTAATTACAGAATTTGATCAAAATTACCGAGTTGATCCAAAATTTTGGTAAATTGCAACAATTACCGTATTCAATCGAAATGACCATACTTACCCTAAATTGTGGTAAATTACCGTAATTAATCAAAAATTTTGACAAATTACCGTAATTACTTGAAATTTTGGTAAATTACAGTAATTACAGAATTTGATCAAAATTACCGAGTTGATCCAAAATTCTGGTAAATTGCAACAATTACCGTATTCAATCGAAATGACCATACTTACCCAAAATTGTGGTAAATTACGGTAATTACCGTATTTTTCATCAAAATCACCGCGTTTACCAGAAGTTTTGATGAAATTTGGAAATTATAGTATTTCTTAAAAGTGACCGTATTCACCCGAAACATTGGCAAATTTCGGTAATTACCAGAAATTTTGGTAAATTACAGTAATTACAGTATTGAATCAAAATTGCCATCCTGATCCACGATTTTGGTAATTCACAGTAGTTACCTTATTTATTAAAAAATAATATTGTTATCCGAAATTTTAGTAAATTACGGTAATTACAGCATTTCCAACAAAATTACCATATTTACTTCGAATTCTTGTAAAACTCAATAATTATAGTATATCATCAAAATCACCTTATTTACTTCGAATTCTTGTAAAACTCAGTAAATGTAGTAAATCATCAAAATTACCTTATTTACTCGGTAATTCCGGTAAATTGTGGAAAATACATAAAAATTACCATATTTACTCGGTATTCTGGTAAATTATGGTATTTTTCGCGATTGCGTGTTTTGTGTGAAGTATGATATGAATGTGGTACCTATTGGTAAATTACTGAAATTTCAAGTAATTTTAGTCAGGTATTACCAGTAATTCGAGTAAATTGATGTAATTCATATGAATTGTGGTATTTACGAGTAATCATAAGCAAATTTCGGTAATAATCGGTAATTTTGGTAGTAAATGCGGCAATTACTTGTAATTCATCGAAGATATTACTGACTGAAGTCCATTTTATGCGATTTTTTATTAATTTTACTATATTTTTAAGTAACTGAAATAACTATCAGCACTGGTAAATTGGGTAAATACCGTATTTACATGTATTTTTAACGAATCGTGGCGTTTCTGAGTAATTTTGACAAATTAATAATGAATTTTGATACTCCTTCGTAAATGTGACATAGTAAATAGATCTAATGATTTATCATACTGAGATCTTGACTTGGCCTTGAATACTTTATTGCAACACCTTTGAGAAAAACGAAGATCAAACCGATCGAGCCACCGTTTATCAGCATCTGCATCGCTTTTGAAAAAAACAACTTCGACCTACGTGGCTCCGTCATCTTGCTCGTGAATTATTCCTCAGAATAGTTAACTAATAGAAAGAGAATAAAAATCATTAACCGCAGCAATACCGGGGCCGCGGCTCGGTATCGTTTACGCGTTGCGTTCTTTCGTGTATAAATATATAGTACAGTTAACAAGTTAGCCTAATTTTTACAATCAACACTACGACCGCGTTGCGGAGACGAGCGAGAGACTCGTCGCACACGCGAGCAACGAAGACAGAATGAATCAATTACGTTGAATTTAACGCAATTACGCGTCGACATTTCCTCGAGACGACGACGACGTTTGCGAATTCTCTCGCGCGATGATAATTTATCGTCGACGAATATTGGCCAGAGGATGGAAGGCAAAGGCACGCAACTTGCAACTTTTCAAGACTCGAAAATGTATCAAAGGGTTAAAGGACCGAATTCGTTGGGAAGATGAGACAGGCGAGACATCGATAAAAAGAAAAACTTGGCACGAGACGACCTTTCAAAAGCATCTCGATTCATGTCAGGGAGACTCGTTGACCTAGTCAGTGGCCTACGGCGATGATCTCACCGCGTAAAAGAAAAATAAAAAAACAAGGAAGACGTTCGAGGGGGGAAAAGGAGATTAAAAAATCATCTCGGTAGCGCGGATAAGCGAATGGCGAATAGAGAGCAACGTTACTTTGGATGATCGGATACGTGGTCATGGTAAATGAGAATCACTGAATTGGACCAGCTTATTGATTGACCCGTTTCATAATTAAATAATTACGAAGCGCGAAACAAAATCGCTGTAACGAATGCGAAAATAAATACTGCAGATAGGTAAATTGAGTCGACTGGTTTGTTTATGTACGAAGACACAAATACAAAGATTCGCGTTTAGAATTTTGGTCGAATGGATGCTGTGGCAAGGTGTCCTTATTTTTTATTAAACCTGCACGAGCTATTGAAATGTATTCATCGGATGTAAGCACATAAATGGTGTTTTTCACATGGCAGAAAAAATGCTCAGGTTTTTACGCTCTTATCCTATATTACGAATGTATAATGTAGGTCTTGCATCATAATCACGATCGCATATGATACAACTCAGCATTTTTTCAGTGATGGGTTTCGTTTCGTGTGCGGAAAATTCGAGTATTAGATGAATATGCATAATATCATCGGCATATGTGGTATTTGGGTCCTCGATACTTTATGAGAAGTGGGTTTGCGGATGGATTTTCTCCGGAATGGAGCACGAGTCATGGATGAGTGATGATTCGATGCTGGAACATGAAATAGATGAAATTATCACACGAGATGGCCAATGATTAGATGGTTTCCTGTATCGAAAACTGAACGACATTTTGAGTGATTTTGAAAAAAAATCTCTAGATCATTGATACGAAGTTGGAGATTCCAAATTTGGTGAAAATTTCAATTTTCCAGGATCATTTATCCAATAGAAAGACATTCAAACAAAAAAATTCTTCTATTGCCACATTCAGAAAGACTTCATTTAAAAAAAAATCCACCAAATGATCATGCAAGCCCTGACCATCGTAATATGCTCTCCAACCAACCATTTCAACCTCACATATGCCATCTTTCGAACCGCCTTCTAAACCCAGACTAGGGAAATTTATCAACACGAAATAACTGTACGCAGATGCGTATCAAGAATGTTCGCTACCGTCGGTCGGTTCATTGGCAATGATCGCAGAAGCAGCTATAGCAGATGAAGAGGAAAGAGACATGGTTAGGAGGAAAAAAAACCGACTATGAAAAATTACCAATGATAAACGGCGCTTATTGTGTTGGTGTTCGGTATACACAATCGAATCGAATGATTTATCGAAAATCTACTCCGCGATATATTTTTCGTTGCTTTTTTTTCAAAGTGGATTTAGAAGGCGAGCGGTTTTTTCTTTCTGCCGGTTTGGCGAAGTTTCTTTTTCCGGGGTGAAAAAATGGTCAGAGAATTCGTCGGTTGTGATTGTGTCAAGGTTTTTCACCAGTGGGAATCTAGTGGACTGTGCAGATGAACCGGTCAACGGATGGGATGCGTTTGGGAGAGTTTAAAGGAGAATGCAGATCGATGGTTTTATTTTAATAAATATACTTCCGCGTGGTACCGTTAGAATATAAAGTCGAGCTGGAGTGTGTTTAATTGAATTGAGGAGGTGGTTTGGTGGATTTTGGGAGAGAGGGTGGTTCGGTGGAGAATTTGACAAGTATGTGGTTAAATATTAAATTGCAATTTTAAGATTAGCAATTCGAACGAAATAAATTGAATGAAACGATCGAAGTGGAAAAACAGGAGGAGACTTAGGAAGAAAAGGCGAAGAATAGAAGCGTGTTGTGGTCATAAAATCGGTGTAAACAAAGATAATAGCTGGTATGTTACATAAACTTATCCTACATTCGCAAAATGACGTACTGTCTTACAGCGTCCGGTATTCAGTTCCGCTATATCAGCTTATCTCGGCGTCCGATCTGATACCAGATATTCGTGTTAAGGTCGCTTTGTATCTGTTGGTATAATCCATCCAATGTATGGATGTGTACTATTGGTGCAAATACACGCAGACACGCTGCTAGACTATTTTCGTATTTTTCTTCGATAGGATGGTCGTTCTTGGAAAAAATGAACTTTTATGGTTTGGAGGCAAGGTTGTTGAGCATCTTGAGTCGCTGGGATTTTCAAGAGAAATCCTTCTTTAATCTGTTACTTTTAGGCATCAATAGCACATAGTTAGCTCTAAAATTCTGCTCATTGCCGGAAAAACAAAGTGCACGCGACAGAAGGGAGATGAGTAAGGCTTACTCCTAGGTGTCTGATTGCAGCTTTATTACTCTTTCGGAACCTGACAGGAGTAGCAGGGGACTGCACCTTTCCTCCATGGCAAAATTGCATTTTCAAGTCAATAAATTTGCCAAACAGATGGTTTTTTTATAAGAAAAATATCATTTTGAATCAGTAAAATAAAAAAACATATTTTCAATCGGAAAATTGAAGAAAATCTGAAAAAAAGATCTAATTCGTAAATTTTTAGTGTTTTGCTTCACCAATAATGTCAGCTTTGATTTTTTCTTCGTTTCAAGTCAATCAACAAATTTTAAGCCATTCTTAATAATTTCTTTTGCATTTTGAACAATTTTTTTATGAAATTGAATGAATGCGATATTTTACAATAATTTTGTTAGAATATCATTAAACACCGTTTAAAATGTCATGAAAAGTGTTTGAAATAACATTCTAAAAAATTCTTTAAATTTGAATAAAAAATAATAGAATTGTAAAAAAAATTGTCCAATAACTTGAGAATTATTGAAATATCATTGAAATTCGTCAATGGTTCATGAAATGTGCTGAAAATAGTTTTAACTTGCCGAAAATGTCGTGAAATTGTGAAGAAACTGGTTCGATATGACTCAAAAGTCGTTAAAATATTGTTAAAATTAGTTGAAAATTCGTTGAAATGTCGCAAAAATCATAAAAATAGCATCATCATTGTTCAAAAATGATTCAAATAGGTATAAAAAGTCAACGAAATGTAAAGAACCTTGGCCAATATAATTTAAAACAAAAAAAGTTGTTGAGATAATTGGTCAAAATTCGTTAAAATGTTGCAAACGTCTTTCAAATTGTAGCAAAAATAGTATCAAACATTAAAAAATCGTTAAAATTGATTAAAAATTTGGTAAAGTCTAAAAAGCGTCCAAATTGTTTAAAAATAATTCAAATTTTCGTAAAATGTCATGGAAATGTGAAAAATCATGGTCATAATAACTCGAAAATTCACAAAAGCAGTTGAAACATTGCAAAAATCGCTGGAATTGTAAGCAGAAATGGTATCACACATCAAAAATATCGTTAAAATTGGCTGAAAATTCGTTGAAATGTCTCAAAAATTGTTCAAAAATTGTTCAAATCTGCTTCAAAAGTCATTGAATTGCAAAAACAAATTGGTAAAAATGACTCGAAAAACCTAAAAGTTGTTAAAATATGTTCAAAAAATTCGTTAAACTTTTTAAAATTTTATAAAAATTGTTAAAATTGTTCAAAAATGATTCATAACATTATCTGCCCCAAAAAATCATTGAATTTTAGAGAAACGAAGTGAAAATAACAAAAAAAAATCACCAAAATTGTTGATATGGTCAAAATTTGTTAAAATGGTGCAAAACATCAACAATTTCGTTGGAAATGGTAGGAAATTCGTTAAAATGTTGTAAAAATTGTCAAAATAGTTCAAATAGGTGAAAAAAGGTCACTGAATTTTTGAATTGTGAAGAAAATTAGTCAAAATTCGTTAAAATATTGCACAAATCGTTCATATTATAGCAAAAATGGTATAAAACATCAAAAATATTGTTAACGTTGGCTGAAAATTCGTTAAAATGTCGTAAAAATGTTCAAAAATCTCCAAAAATTGTTCAAATTTGCATAAAAAGACATTTAATCACAAAAACTAATTTTTCGAAATACTTGAAAAGACACAAAAATTGTTAAAATATGATCAAAATTCGTCAAATTGTTATAAAAATTTTTCAAAAATGGTTCAAAATTACACAAAGTCGTGGAAGTATAGAAAAATTAAGTAAAAATACCTTAAAAAAATACAAAATTTGTTAAAATACGGCGAACTTTTGTTAAAAGTTGTCCATAATATTCCTTAAACTGTTGCAAAACCGGTAAAAAACTTTTGGAAAATCATTCAAATTGTCGTAAAAAATTACCAAATATATTTCAAAATCGTTCAAAACTTGGGTTAGAATGTCAAAAAGTTGAATTTTAACGACATTTTGTTATTTTTCCAAGCAAATTGTTTGAAGTCAACTATGAGATTTTTTGACTATTTTCATGAAAAATTGATAATTTTTCTCGTATTTTGAATAATTTTCATTATAGTTTGTCAATTTTTACGTTTTTTACGAAAATTTCAGTAAAAATGTAGCAATTCCTCACATTTTGATATTTTTTACTATTTTACTATATTTTATGCAATATTTATTTTCATTTCTATCTATTTTTACTTCAATTTATTTTTTAACGATTTTAACCTTTTTTTCCAACATTTTTTACAGTTCTGATGATGTCTTATTAATTTTTATGCGATTTTTAACGAACTTTCTGACATTTTAAACAATTTTAACGAAATTGTGGGAAGTTGAGGGATATTTTTACATAATGTTTAACAAATTCAGTAGTATTTTGAATGATTTTCACGCTGATTCAGGATCCTTTATGTTGATTTTTACGAAAATTCCAATAAAAATGGCTTCCAAGTAATTTTTAATGGTGTCTGTTCAAATTGAACTATTTTTTCTCGCATTTTAAGCTATTTTCCTGACGCATTGAGTCCATTTTTCAATATTTCGTGCAATTCTGATGATGTTTTATCGACTTTTGCATGCTTTTTCAAAGGTTTTCTTCTTTTTCAAACAGTTTTTGCGATATTTCAAGATTTTCTATTGTGAAAGTAGTCGTTCCTTCTGAAATTGCCGAAATTGGCAAGGCGACTTGGAAAGCCACGAGTTCGGGAAAGAAGTTTATTACAAAAAAAAAATCACACTTCAGACATTTGAATAGAAAAAAATCGAAGGTTTGAATGAAATGCGAAACTTTTTACGATAACACGTGTGACACACCGCTGGGTTTTTCCCTTGCTTGAATTCCGATTCAAATAGGCATAGTCTCTTTGTCAAATGATGGGAGGGGTTAATGCAACAGGTAGATAAAGTCTGTACAATCGATTGTTAATAATGGCAATGGCCAATGACATTCCTAATGTAAAATTTGACTTGCATCGATTCAACCAGCTAAATATTTTTTTCACTTTCAAATGCATTTAACTAGGACCATACTTCCTGTATATAAAACCATAATTAATATAAACGTATTAGCAGGTGATCAGCAGACAAAAAGTTAGAGAAGACAAAGTACTCGTACCTCTGCCGAATGAACCTTCTGCCAGATTAGTGAAAAATAACTCGTCAAGGGAAGACGACGAAACGATGGCAGGGGAGAGGTACAAAGCGTCAGAAAAACGTCGGTTAGTGTCCTCTGGGATAAGTTTAACGACGATGGAAATCACGGCCTGCCATGTGGCTGGGTAATTGTGACAGTATGGTCGATTTATGCGAAGCTAACGAGAAAAACGCGATGGAAAGAGTCGCGCGGGCGTAAGAGAAGTAAAATTACAGGGCGGGGGGAAGAGAGCGGTATAAAATATGTGGAAAATCGATGGATGGAGACGAAGTGAGACCGTCGAGTGGAGCTACCCGTACGAAAAGATTAGATGGTTTGGAACGAAAATGGAGACGAGGACGGCAGAAGAGAGATAGGTAAGCACCGGATACGCGGAAAACTGCGCAAGGACGGAGCAGGGGAAAAGGTAGAGGTGAGCTGGCGAAGAAGAAGCTAATGACGGGTATAATATGTGGCGCCTGACGACGTCGCGGTTCTGGTCGCCGCAACACACCTGGTGTGTTACGGAAAATTTCGGTCCGTTCACACCATCGCGGCGTCGGCGTCGCAACATCGGTTCCAGTCGGAGTTGGAGAACTGGAGGGACTGTGTCTTGTGCATCTTTGGTTGACGACGAATTCATTCACCTCGTCTATCGGAAAGCCTGGGCTTGGTTTGGTCGAACGTTGGCGTTTTGTCGCGCAGTTATATGGCAGATTTTGCAGGTAGTCGATCCCACCATCGACAAGATCTCCGTCCTCCGGTTCCCTCTACCGGCATGGCACCGCGACGTACAAACGACTGCGGTCATCACCGAATAATTTTCCGAACTACGTCACGTCTCTCCCGCCTCCATTGTCGAATCTGTTGCAGATCGCATCTTTGACATCTGGAAATCGTCCTCGCGTACTCGTAGTAGAGGTTTTGCCGTTTTATCTACGTCGCTGGTTGCTACCTTGTACTTTGCTGGAAGACTCCAAGTATTCCCTTCTTGTCTCTTTGCCCGGAGTTCGTTCGAGTTGTAAATACCAACGGGTCGGAGGATCTTAGTGCAGCGCGACGCCATCCACCGTACTCGTACTCGCCTACTACTTCTATTGTGTATCATTGCACAGTGCGCCGCGTCGATCAAAGAATTTCAGAATTGAGTATAACAATAGTCATCGGTACATGATGCCTTCTCTCTTCCGCGTGGTATTTTCGGTTTCTGTTGCAATTTTTTTCTTTTCCTTCCTCTATTCACAGTTCACACATAACGTGTCCGATCAACGGTACCGTACGATCTATGAATTTATATGGATACGTAGTATGTACGTCTACGTACGAGTATATCGTCTCTTTCGTACAATACAATGTAACTATGTATCTAACGTGATGCATCTTATATCAACTACCTATCTGTATCAATATTCTGTATCATCATTCACATTATTAGCTATTTTACTTACTTAGCGCCAATTTTTACCGAGTATGTGAATTTTCCGCAGTTTGAGGAAAATGACATTGTACGGTTGGGTAATTTTGTCATTTTGTGGGGCAGATTACTCTTCTGTCCTCTGATTCGTTTGAGCCAGCTTTGTTGACATTTTCTCGTAAATTTGAATATTATTCTTGGTGTCTCAACAGGTCATGGAGGTTATGGATTTTTTGTTGAAGTCGGGAATCTTTGACTGAAAAATAGTGGGAAAAGTAATGATTTTGGTGAAAAAATTAGTTGGATATTTATGGTGATGAAATTTTTATGAATTAAATTTGATAATAGCGCATTTTCAAGATATTTATCAGGTCATGGAAGTCATAGAAAAGTCACGGATTTTCAAAATTCATAATGGGTTAGGTAAAATTATTTTGAATTTTTTTTTGTTTTTTTTTGTTCTTGTAAAGTTAGAAAGATTTTCTAGAAAAAAAAACATTCGATATGTAAAAAAAGTATAGATGCCCGATCGCAGAAAAAAAAATCAGATTTGAAAAAATGAAATCAAGATCGCGTTCTTTGATTTTATTCTCGTCTTGTTCAAAATTTTTTGATCTAATTTCGTCAAAAATTTTATGATCCGATCTTTTTTTTAAAATTTAGACCAAAACTCTGACATAATGTCTAAAAGTTAATGAAAATCTGAAGAATTTTCCAAGCTCAAAGAAGTCTGACATAATGTTTAAAAATTAATGGAAATCTGAAAATTTTTTCAAGTCCAAAAAAGTCTGACATAATGTTTAAAAGTTG
>FIZU01058088.1:0-15506 GCA_900064475.1 Pseudococcus longispinus
AAATGTCTAAAAGATTTCGTGTCGTTTTTTGCGGACACGAAATTGGGACAAAAAAAATTGGGACAAAAAATTTAGACACAAAATTTGGACACTTTTCAGGATTGACCCCAGCCATTAGACATATCCATGTCATGTGCACTTTTTACTTTGATCCATTTTTGGGTATTTTTTTTTAGTGATTTTGACGTAATTTCAACATATTTTAAGTCATTTTCCGCATCTTTTTAAGCAATTTTAACTGTTTTCCATGTTTTCATGTAATTTTTACCGAAATTTGAGCGATTTTTATAACAGTTTTAAGAATTTTTTGCTTTTTCAAACAATTTTAGTGATAATGTTAACGTAGTTTAATTGAGAGAATAAATACAATGAAATAATTAATAGATACCGCTAATTAATCGGACGTAGGTATTTTTAAGAGATGTAAATACATCAGATGATCAACTTAGAAAGGGGCAGCACCCACTACAATTCTTTTCACTGCTTCATCGATATTTTAATTTTATTAATTCAGAGTTTCCTTGCATCAAGTCTGAATTTTTTTTCCAAGGAAACTCCAGTCTCCAAACTGTATTTAATTCGTGATCATAGGTATCTGATTTAGGTAATTTGTATCGAATCGAACGCTACAATTATCAAATGATCAGAGAAGAAATTCGACTCGAGAATGGCGCCCACCCAAATGCCTGATCATCGTAGGTATCATTTAATAACGAAATTGCTCTTTTTATTAACCAGAAAGAAACAACGCAGCTACTAATTTTTAATTATGATGTATGTCGTAATGAATATCGTACTTATCGCCGAAATTATTATAAAAGAGATGAGCCAATGTTGGATAACTTAATTACACTGGAATAAGGAAAACCGAAAATTGCTTATTGTTTAACTTTTTTTCGTGGAGTTGTTGTAAGGTCAAGTTGTTATGTATCCGCGAATGGCAAAATTTCCGGTGAAATGACCCTAATGGTGTTTCTACGTAGGCTTATGATGTTTTCAGTTACCAACATTTTAGTATGTAGGCCATTATTTTAACCATATTATAATTTCGTTATTTCTTTCCTTTTTTCCCCCTAGGTGGTTTTCTGCTGTAATTTGGAAAATGGCGAATATTTTGCTGGAGGGGATGGTGCAGAACTTCGATGAAAATGAAGAATCAAATGGTGAGTGATTGAAAATTTCTAAAATTTGATATTTTTTCTATTGAGCTGTAAAATTGTGGTGTGTATTTGAGACAAAAATTGATAATAATTATCTATAGAAAAAATTGTCTCCTCCCCTCTTCTCACAAATCTTCAAAAATACATCTGTGTTGCTAATTTTTTAAAATGTGTATTCTGTGTAAATTCCATTTCCTTTAGGTTCATTTTTATAAATTCAATGTGTCTCGAAAACAGATTTGCACCACCAACTTCGTTGAGAGGAAAATTCTGAAATTGCCATACAATTATCAAGTGTGATTGATGAAAGAGAAAAGTGAGCAAAAGCTGGAAATTTGACCTCAATTTTTGTTTTCTGATTTCATAATTTGTTCAAGTTTCAAATATGAGGTAGATTTGTCGATCTCCGAATTTCTTTTGAAATTATCTATTTTGGGAGTTTTCTCCTCCTTCCACCCTTTCGAAAAAAATTGTGAAATCCATCCAAATGGATCCTTATTCAGATTACTTTTTCCAAAATCCAATTAGGGACTCGATACGATTTCACAAGCCCAATTTTATGCCAATAATGCATAATTTCGTAATGTTATTATTCGAGGGGATAATTTTGGGCAAACTCGACGTCCCTCTCCAAAGAAAAATCTCACATTCAAAACACCCATGTGAAAAAAAATCATAATAAATAGAAAAAGTTGGCCAAACACCAACTGAAATATTTTTTCAACAATACATGTGGTATCTATTGGAAAACGAATGTAAAAAAAAAACACAACACCATCTGAGAAATGATAATACTCGATTAAAAAACTTCGAAAGACTCCTCTGTGGTCCGCATACCATGGAAGGAAAACGAGTTACACTAGATGACTAGGCCAAGTTGAATAAATCGGTCCAGTCTGGCCGCAAAACTTATCTTTCCAATTGACGCTGGAATGTAGAGATCATTTATCCAACGACTGCAACGGCGGCGGATAACGCGAAAGGTGGGGATTTTTCTCTCACGAAACGCCGATCCAGCGGTGATGGACAAAACCGTATAATTTCAGAGACTTATTGCGGTATAATATTTACGCCGTCGCGAGAAGTACGATGATAAGTGTCGTGCAGTGTAATCGATAAGATGTATTTCAAAGCTTCGATCTTTTTCGCGTTTTACGCGTTTTTATCAGTGATTTCTAGTAAGTGATTTTTTCTTTCATTTTGATTTTTTTTTTTGGTGGAGTTTTATAAGATGATTTTTTTTGTTTGGTGTGAATTGATGTATTTTTAGATTATTGATTTTTTTTTTTTGTTGTATGGTGTTTTGGTGTCGAATTGGTAGGCTGATGGGTAGGATGTTGTAAAATAGTGATTTTTATCGTGATTTTGGTGTTTAATTTCGAAAATGAAAGTTTTTGTGAGAATTGTACGTGTGGAATTTTTAATTTTTTTTTAATTAGGGATTTATGGGATTTTTCGTGATTTTTTTCAAAGTCCGGATGTGAAATTTTGAATTTTTTTCGAGTGTACGAATATTTTAATTTTTGCAATTTTACGAAATTTTTTTTCAAATTATAAATGAATGATGATTTTTTTTCGGAATTTTTCATTTTTAAATTGATGGAATAATTTTTTGATCCAAAAAATTTTCAAATTTTATTTTATACCATCAACTTTTGAATTTTTTAATAAGATTTGGAAGAAATGTTTTAAAATACATAAAATTCACTTTGGAAATTTTTTATCTTTCAAAGTGGCCAAAATTCAGAAAAATCCTTATTGATTGATGATCATCGAATTTTTCAATGAAAGTTCTTCGAATATACTAATTTTGAAATTCGAAATTTTCGTATTATACCTCTACAGCTTTCTTTGAGCATAAATCAGTATAAATCTATTATGATTTTTCAACGTGTCGTTTGTGGGGGAGGGGGGGGTCATTCCAAAAAACCACCAAATTTTGGTGATCAAAAAAAGAATCATCCTGATATAATGATTTTTTCGTTACAACGTGATTAAGTGCTTGAATTTTTGTGTTGTGAAGTCTGATAAGCCTGCTCCAACTTTTTAATGTTTAGTTAAACTTTTCGAAACTTTTAAATAACGATCTGTCATTCCAGGGCCGACTCTGGTCATTCCTTTCGTCAGAATTTGCGAAACACAATTTTAATCGTGGCAATTTTCAGCGAAATTGTTTGAATGAAGTCGAAATTATCGTTCTCATTTTTCATTTTGAAAGGAAAATCGCGATTTTTATCAAAATTGTATGTACTTTTGCTGAAAATAAAGATTGAAGTAAATGAGTCGAGATATCAGACCTAGCTTAAATTATAAAAACAGTGATTTCTTCATCAAACCTTGAAATTTTTGATGAATTCGTGACAGTTTTTATTTGATTTGTAAGAATGAGAAAAATTAAATTAAAATGAAATTTTTTCCTTCAAATGAGAATATGGTTTGGACAAGACTTTTTCAGCAATTTCAAACGAATCAATTTATTTTGTAGCTTCGTATTGAGAAAATGAAAGAGCTGTTTAAAAAAAATATTCCCTTTACTTTTCCAAGTCTCAATGTTTCTAAATTTCACACAATAATTTCAAATAAAGAAAATGATCGAAGAAAATTGGTACAAATTTGACTTTCGTTTTTTAACCACCCTCCCCCCCCCCCAATTCCAACTTAGCTGAACCTCAAAAGCCAGAGTGCCTTAAATAGAAAGTCAGTGGTTTCGAAAATGGAAAAAAAAACTTTGGCTGCAAAAATCTCGAAAAATGGGCCTCCTAGGAAAAAAACTAGTCTTTTGAAGTAGAAAGAGAATTTCAAGTTCTACAATTTTGATTCATATCATTTTTTTCGTAGGGTCCTTAGTTGAGTCAAAAAATCCATGTTTATGGTAATTTTTTTCATTTTCAAAATCATCGACTTTGTATATGGACTGAGCTTTCCACAAACATGGGTTTTCTGACCAAACCAAGGGTCCTACGAAAAAAATGCTAGGAATCAAAATTGTAGAGCTTGAAATTCTCTTTATACTTACTTTTGATTAGTTTTTTTCTAGGAGGCTTAGTTTTCGAGATTTTTGCAGTCAATTTTTTTTTTCATTTTCAAAATCATCGATCTTTTATGTGGACCACCCTGTAAATTTTCACTGATTTTTTGTGCAATTTTGAAGGAGGAGATGCTCTGAAGAAAGGTTTACTTTACTCTGAAATTAATAAAAATTGAATGAAAAGAATGTCAAAAGCTCAATACTTCATGATTATTGATTCTCTGGACCCTCCTCATATTAAAATTTATGTTGAAAGCTCTGAATTCGAAGCTTTCTTCACCTCGACCGATTTAGGAAAAGTTAGATGGAAAATTCAGTCATTTCTATCTCAATCCTAATTATGAAGTGTCCTCTCAAATGTGCTATTATTTTCAAAACACCCTTTGCATTCGTATCTTCCGAGTCATTTCTCAAATACACTTCGAAATGAGACACGAACACCTCTTCGTCGAGTGCCGACACCCCTTCGCTATCACCACAGCGCAATTTGACCTAATCTCGATTCGACGCGGATGGTAATCTATACCTGTGTTCGGAAATCTAGCGCCATTTTCTCTTGATCATGTGTCACGATCTGTCTAAACGGTCCCAACCGAGGCAACGGGCAACAGGTTGAAAGAAAAAAGACAAGTATATAATCGATGAAACAGAAATGGAATCTGATTTAGATCAATGAACGTTGGTTCGTTGGGTACCTTACCAACGAGTTGCGGAAAGATTGGTATCCTCGTACGTGTATTTATGTATATTTCGACGAAGTTTTGTATATCCGCACACACGGCCGGATAGCTATCGAGATTAATTCCAGATCTATTAACCTTGAAGTGAGAAAGAAAACTACGATTACGATGATACTCGAAAATAAATAGGACGCGATGAATGAATTACAAATGAGCATTTTTGTAAATATTTCATCGTCGAAAAGTCGAAGTTAGCGAGGGGAAAGAAGAAGGAAAATGTGAGACTGAACGAAACCATCGGTACTTGCGATATTACCTAGTGTGTCGTTGGGTTGCGAGATTATACTCGTATTTGATGCTGGTCGTACATCTCTTTTGACAAGATAATGATCGATACCTAGATAAATCGGATCAAACGATGGTGGCGATAAATAAAGGCACGCGGATGCTAAATAGGCCGTCGGTGTGTAAATCATTATCGGATGGGACTGCGAGACAAAAATGATTTAAGGCGGCTCTCGGCTGCGCAACGACCTCTTCTCGGTCTCTGGATCTATGGGTATTATTCGTATGGTACTTGGTACCCGTACCTATGTGTATAATGACATTAAACGTACGTAATAAACAAATACTTACGGACAAGTGGAAAGGTATCATTAAAAACGATGATTTCTAGTCTTGGTTTTTTTCTTCTTCTTTTTCTTTTAAACGCATAAATTATCACTGGTCTTACCTGTTCTTCGGTTTGCTGTTTTGCTGGTCGTCGTCGTCGTGTGGAAAAATTTCATTAGTTTGGTAGATATACTCGTAGGTATGTTTACGTATGTGTTTTTTCAAACCAAAGACGCCAGTTCCGTTTCGACCAGTAAGGAGCCACTGCTGTGATGCAGATTAGGAAATGAACTAGTTTATGCATTTCGCCAAAATTCATATAGAGAGGTTGGCCAATTCGTGTAAACGTTGATGCGAATAGGCGAAAACGAAATTTCTATGGTAATTAATATCTTCATTCCATATTACGAGTGTAGAGTGGTTGCGAATTGGAATCAGATGTTTCTTGTAGCGATGAAAGTTCGTCAGAAAGTGCACGTATCATTTAGTACTAGCCTATTTTATGCACCTATTCAAATTGCAAAAAGTTGTGGTTCATGGATCAGTTATAAATAATTTTGATCATGTTTGTATTTTCCCTTGAACTTTTCAGATGTTTCTTGTAGCGATGAAAGTTCGTCAGAAAGTACACGTATCATTTAGTACTAGCCTATTTTATGCACCTATTCAAATTGCAAAAAGTTGTGGTTCATGGATCAGTTATAAATAATTTTGATCATGTTTGTATTTTCCCTTGGACTTTTGAGTGGATATACTTACTTATTTTCAATCATTTGCTCAAAAATACAGCTAATTGACCTGTGACCAAATTTTAATCAATCTCGATTTATTTGAAAAATACACGAATTAAAATTATTTTAAAAAAGAAGTGCTTCTCAAAAAAAAAAAAAATTATTTCTGTTGCCTTCTGATTCCTTAATTAATGCAAGATGCAAATTTTGCCAAAAATACTACGAATTCGCGAACATTTCTGGAAAGGTGAAAACTACAACGAATAACTTTTCTCATACTCGTAGAAGTAACCAGAGCTTTATAAGCGAGTGTGCCAAAAACTGTACAAAAGCAGCAGTGAATAATTTATTCCAGTGACTCACCCCCCTCTTCACCGTACACTTGATTTACGCCAATTTTTGTAGATAAGGGTTGAGTGTGAAAAAATCAACAAAGTAGGTACTCCATGATTTTTCTCTACATTTTTTTTTAAAGTAAATTTCCTGGGCGAATGAAGCTTCCAATGAAAAAAAGCATAAGAACCAAAATTACAGATCATAAAATTTTCTTTCTTTTTGATGTAGACAGTTTTTTCCATAGGAAGCTTAGTTTTCGTGATAATCGCAGCAAATGTTCGGAAATTGAACTTGCTTATAAACTTTGATCGATTTTTCGAAAATTTGAAAAATGATTCCTAATTTTGGGCTAATAACTTAATTTTTTTTATGGGGGGGGGGGGAGATTCAATAATTGACTTGTTGTGCCATGGCATACTCGGCACCCCCTGTAGCTACGTCTATGACCTTTCCTAGTCATCTCTTATTTCGATTCACAAAATCTAGAAAAAAATTTGGAAGTGTTTGTATTTTTTCACTTTTTTGTACACTTTCTATCAGCCAGCCATAAACCAATCAAAAAGCAGGGAAATATTTTTAGAAGACATTTTTTGAAATATTGTTGGCGTTGTAGCTTCAATTTTGATATTTGTGACTCTCAGAATTTAGCTTCAGCTGCGTAAGGTTGCAAGGGGGGGTGGCAAAATTTGATCCAAAGTGTACAAAATTACCTAAAACTGTTCAAATTTGTCAAAATTGAAAAAAAAAATTGTATGCTTCAATTTTATTTTGTAAAATCAAATTAAAAGGGGGCAGGAAAAACTAAAGGTTCATCATCAAAATTTTTTAAAATTGGCATACATAAGATCTTCACAATTTTCTGATGATTTTGATAAATCAGGGATCAGATTTGGGATACATTTTTGAATTTTGAACAAGCTGAAAAGTTTTTAAAAAACAGTTTCATTGACACTTCCTCTGATTTTAGAGGTATTTATCAAAATTATCCTTTCTTGGGTAAATGTTTTTAAAAATTTTATGCTTTACTTTGGGGAGGGAAAATCATCATCAATATGTTTTAGGACTTCGATCTAAAAATTATTATTTGAATTTTAGTAAGTATAAACAATCACAAATTGACTAGGGGACTTCACCCTTGGCTCCTGCGTGGCCTTGAAAATTGTTTCCAAAAAATTGGAAAAATGTCAAAAGTTTCAAAAAATGACGAATTTTTGATCCTTTTTGTACCAAAATTAGAAACTTTTCGACCTTGATACTTGATGACTCATCTATACTCGTCAAAAAAAACATTTTGAAGAAAAAGGTCAAAATGTTTCTTTTGACGAGTAGATGTGTCATCAAGCATCGAGGTCCAAAAATTTTAAATTTTATTTCGCTGTTTTTTACATTTTTTTTACGACTATTTTTTCAAAAAAATTCTCAAAATTGGGTCAAAAAATCAAAATTTTGTCATTTTTCAACGTTTTTTGTCAATTTTTCCAACTTTTTGAAAAAATTTTCGAGTTGGAAAAAAACCAAAATTTTGTCATTTTTTCAACATTTTTGGTATTTTTTTCAACTTCTAATTTAGAAGTTAAAAAAAATGTCCCCTGTCTCAAATTTGAAATTTTTTTCAAAAAGTGGGAAAAATTATCAAAAAACGTTGAAAAATGACGAAATTTTAATTTTTTTCTGTCTCTAATTTGAAAAATATTTCAAAAAAGTTGGAAGAGTTGTCAAAAAAAATTGAAAAAATAAGAGAATTTTGATTTTTTTTTCGTCTTGAAATTGAAAATTTTTGAACCTCTATGCTTGATGACACATCTAGACGTCAAAAGAAGCATTTTAAACTTTTCAACATTTTGTCAGATTTTAAAGAACTACTGAAAATTCTTTCAGTACGTGGCATCTTTTTGTTGAAATGCTGACTACTAAAACCAAGGACGAATTTAAATTTTTTGTCCCGCGGGAGTCGAATAATTGGTGGAAGCCTCCTGAAGTTTTCAAAGAAGGGAAAACATCACCAGTACATTCGTTTTTGGATTTTAAAAATTTTCATAGTTCAAAATTTAAAAAAAATTCTGTGTAACCTTTCATCAAATAAACATATCGAATCGATGCAGTAACGTAATCAGGCAGTCATTGGAGGGGGAGGGGGAGTCTGCCAGAAAAATGAGATATTTTATAAAATTTTCAAAAATATCAATTATTTGGTAAAAATTTGTCAAGTTGGTGAAAATTTTTTCAAAAAAATGCATTCCAAAATTTCATTATTTAGAAATTTTTCAAGTTATTTGATGGAGACGCCTTATGGTGGAGATCCTGGGCTCAATGACCCAACTGCCTCGCACCCTAAATTCGACCCTGACTAAAACCTTAAAACATCTTCCAATTGACTTTGTATTGTACTAAATCAGATATTTTATGTTTTATGTAAAATCGTATTACTTTATGACTTTTCGTTGAATTTTCAGGTTTTAAAAATTACCTACTTTTTATCAAAAATAATGTAATTTTCAATAATTAATCATCAGATAACATTAAAATTTAATACTCAAGTATTTCATTGGCAAAATCGCAAAACGTATCCATAATTTAAAAGCGTTTTCCTTTTCAATTGTTCTGAAAAATTGAATTTATACGTTTTACTTTGCCTTTTCTTTTGCAATTTTAATGCCTTTTTTTTCGATAAAATTTCGGGCGAATCTTTTTGAATGAAACTCGTTCCCAATTTTATATGGAATCGAAAATTGATACATCGTCATATTTTTATCAGACGATAAGTATCTATTTGAGAGAAAATTCGCCAAAAAATATTAAAGATCGGTCGTTAAAAAAATTTCACGTCTCGCTTATCGAAACTCGATACAGCAGTTTGCAATTTGACTTAGTTACCCTGCAACCGGAGCGGAGTTTTTCATTTTAAAAATGTACGCAGCCTTTTTTCCTGATCATATATAGTCTCCGCGAGAGGGGGTGGGGGTAAGAAAAATTCGCGTCCTAGAAAAACTTTCACGTTAATATAACCCCCAAAGTTGAAAAGTTTATCGTGTTTATATGAGAGAAAACTGTGGACAGTTTCTAAATTAGTTGGCTGGTGCGAGTACAAAAGCGCCATCATTTCGAAATAACTTACTTCATCAGATATGAAAAAAGAAAAAAAAAATCAGGGGTAAAAAAATTTTCCTCCGGTGTTTGGTGTGGTCTGGAAACCAATTACGTGTAACGGTATAAATAGGTACGTGGTACTTAGAAGATTTAATACTCTTAACACTTGTCCTCGTACAGTGTAAACAAATTTAAAATTTTTATTTCTTTTCAACGGACGTAAAAATGGCAACGAACGAACGGTAAAAAGATATTACTTATAAATTCGACGTGTAAAGACTTTCTATTGTACGTTGATGATTGGTTGGCAATAAGATGTATAAAAAAATCATATACTTACTCTGGAGATCTCTTCACCCCTTGCCACGCCATGTCATATCTTCGGTACCGTAACGTAACTCGATGGGGACCTTATATCGTTTAATTTTTATCGAACTCGGTATCGCCAGATGTACGTACTAAATAATTCAATTCGTAATCGTATTTCCAAAGAAGACAAATATCCATTATTTTTATTCGTCGTCGCAGTCGCGAAGATTGTAAGAATACGACTTATACGAGAGTTGGCGGTATAATCGGTGATTTTATTCCAGCTCGTGATCCGATTTAACCTCTTCATCTCGTGCTATTCTATAATTATTATTATGCTGGCATGGCGTTGCATCGTCGGGTAAATGAATTCAGTTTGATTGTTTATCTCGACGAGATGATTCATTACTTCGGAAAAAATCGTAAATATTGTTTTATCCAACGGGGTCTAAGATTTACGTAATGCTTCCTAATTATCACGTAATAATCGTTTTAACTGCTCGGGCGAGACTTGTACGTATTTCCGAACGAGATTTGTACCTGTGTGGCTGTGATTACTCGATGGATTGGATAGGAAATCGATCAAGTATCCGATGGAAATTGACATTACGCGGATATAGTTCCCAGAAAAGAATAGGAGAAGGGGGTTAGGTGAAAAGTGAACGAAAATATTGAATCGATAAAGGATGTGCTTATACTTGATGTCGTTATGAGCTGTATTTTCTGTATTATATCACGATTCGTGAATAATTCTTTGAGGAAGATCCGGATTAAATGGGGAACGTCGTTTTTATGAAGCTCAATTCCGAATATTGGTAATTTTTAACTTTTGCAAATTGCGCAATTTTTATGGTATAAAAATCTTCAAAATTTTTTTAGAGTTTTTGCAAATTATAAATGTTCATTAATATTCCCATAAGTAAACATTTTGCAATATTTACGAATTGGAAAGGGGTTCAAATTTTTTTCACAAATTCTAAATGTTTCAAGTTTTTAGAAATTTTTGTTTGTAGGCAATTTCACGATTTTTACGACTGAACATTTTCAATGTTTTTCAGAATTACTGCGAATTAGAAACAATTTCCAAAATTCTCAAAAATTAGTCATCAGTGCAATTTTTACAAAAAAAAAGAAAAAAATACTAATTTTTACCATTTTTCAATGTTTTTAATTCTTGTAAATTTTCTAGAATTTGTGATTTTTACAATTCTAATGATGTTTAAGAATTGAGAGTTTTCAACGTTTTTCATAATTATTGAAAATTACGAACAATCAAGTAGGTACAAAGTTCAAAATTTTTTGTAAATTAGTTGGTATTTTTTGCAATTTTTAGAACGAAATTTTCAATGTAAAAGTGTTTATGAATTTTCAAGAATTTTGATAATTTTTACTCATTCTGAATGTTTTCAATTTTTTGAAAAAATTTTCAAATGAGTAATTTTTAAAATTTTTACGGAAGAGCAATTTTCAAATTTTTTGATAATTTTTACACACTCTTGAGTGTTTTTAATTTCTGTAAATTTTTTCGAATTGGTAATTTTTACAATTTTAACGATTTTTACGAATTTAGAGTTTTTAAAGCTTTCATAATTATTGCAAATTACAAACATTTCAAAAATTTTCAAAAATTTTCATAAATCGGTTGGTATTTTTTTGCAATTTTTTGTTCAAAATTTTCAATTATAACAACCAATAAAAGTCTTCATGACTTTCAAAAATTCTTAGCAATATTAATCATTTTTGAAATTTTTGCAGATTGATGATTTTCAAAATTTTTGATAATTTTTACCAACTCTAAATGTTCTTAATTTTTGTAAATTTTCAGATGTTAGTAATTTTTACGTTTTTTACGAATTGAAAATTTTCAACGTTTTTCAAAATTACTGCGAATTAGAAACAATTTTCAAAAATTCTCATAAATTAGTCATTTGTACAATTTAAAAAAAAAAGAAGTAATACCAATTTTTACCATTTTTCAATGTTTTTAATCTTTGTAAATTTTCTCGAATTAGTCTAATTTTCACAATTCTAACGATTTTTAAGAATTTAGAGTTTTCAACGTTTTTCATAATTATTGAAAATTACGAACAATTACAAAGTTCAAAATTTTTTGTAAATTAGTCGGTATTTTTTGTAATTTTTAGAACTAAATTTTCAATGTGAAAGTGTGTATGAATTTTTAAAAATTTTGACGATTCTTACATACTTTGAATACCTATTTTTAATTTTTTGAAAAAATTTTCAAATTCGTAATTTTTGAAATTTTTACAGAAGGGCGTTTTTTAAAATTTTTTATAATTTTTGCACTTTTTTTGACTTTTGTCAATTTTTGCAATTTCAACGATTTTTATGAATTGAAAATTTTACAAACAAATTGAAATGTTCGTTCAAAATTTTCAATTTTTTTAAACCAGTAAAAATGTTATTAGTCATTTGTACAATTTTTGCATAAGCACAAACTTTTATAATTTGTACCAATCTTGAATGTTTTTATTAATTTTAACGAAATAGTAATTTTTACAATTTTACAATTTTTACGAATTGAAAGTTTCAATTACGAACAAGTATTAGTTTTTTTTGCAATATTTCGTACGAAATTTTCAATTGTTACAAATTGAAAAAATGTTCATAATTTTTGAAAATTTTTACAAATTAGTCATTTTTGAAATTGTTGCAGATTAACGATTTTCAACATTTTTTGTAATCTTTATCAATTCAGAATTTTTCCAATTTTTGCAGATTTTTACAAGTTAGTAATTTTTACAAATTGTAAAGTTTTAAACGTTTTTTTATAATTATTGCAAATTACAAAGGTAAAAATTTTCAAAAAATTTTGTAAATTGGTATATTTTACGACATTTTTGAGTTGATTTTTTTTTCAATTTTTTCAAACTATAAAAGTATTATTTTTACAAATTTTCATGACTTTGACGAATTGTAGATTTTTTCAATATTTTCGTAGTTTCTGCAGATTAACAAACGTCAATTTTTTCGCTATTTTACGAATATTTTATCGATTTTTACGAATTAAAAATGTTTGTAAATTTTAACAAATTGAGCACAATTTGTCACAAACATCTCAAATATTTCAATTTTTATGATTTCAATTTCACACAATCTTATTATTATTTTTTTTTTAAAACGAACCTAAATAAAAATTGAACGAAGAACTTCCCTTAAATTTTTACAATTTTTGTACCCAAATGGAGCCGAATCAATTGCCAAGTGGCTGGAGGGGCAAGGGGATATCCTTCCAGCTAGAAATTAAATTTGAAAAATTGAACGATTCTTTTTAAGTTTTGGAAAAATGGGGTGATTTGGAAAAAAGGTGAATTATCGTTTTTAAAATTGGCCTGAGATTTTCTTGAAATTTTTATCTTTATCAATTGAAGCTTTCATACGTGGGCTAGATTTTCAAATCCAAATTTATTTTCGAGCTTCAAATTTGGTTGTACTAATTTCGAGAATTGAATTTTTCAAATTATAAGATAGGTATACCTATCTACCTATTTCTCAAAGGTAAAAATTTAGTGATTTTTTCCACCTTTACGAATTAAGTTTCTACATTAGATCTCGAGACCAACTCGGTGGAACTTTTTTAATCAAAATTTTTGATAAGAAATTCGCAGACTTGAACTTTAAACTATAATGAGCTTCGAAGCTACGTATAAATCCTTGAACCCCCTTCTCCCCTCTGCTTGCTGTCATCGCAGAAATGTAAAACGAACACTTAGCACAACCTGCGGATCCATTTACCTAATACTTATCTGTACCTGCTCGTACATCCGAATACTCGACTCGAATATCCTAAGAGTGAAATTACATCGCACCTAGACGCTGGAGGAAATAAATCCAGGCGCGGTAGGCATCTAGGCACCTTGGAATCGTATCGCAAACGTTCGCTGTCAATCGGTCACGATAATTTACCAATTACGCGCTGTCGGTGGGGCCGAGGGGTCCGTCATTCGTCGTTCTTCGTTCATCTAAATAATTCGCGCAGTTTTAATTCATATCGAAAACGTCGGTACGAGGATCCGTGACGATGAGGCGACGAACGCGTACCAATTTCCGGCTCATTAAGTATATTAATATATTTACCATTATTAGTCGCTTTCGAGACCGCTACGTATTATCGAGAAACGGTAACGTACCCGCATATCAAATTATTATTAGTTTGCCTCGACCCCCCGACCCCCTATGCCAAACAGTAGTTACCAATTCTATGTAGATATCTACAGAAGATTTTAATTCTTACCTAGCTACAGGTCTTTAATTGAGAAAACTTTCGTTGTTTGTGTGAAAACGAGTGATACCGGGAGTATTTTTTGCTACGTTAAATACGATAATTTTATTTTACCTAGCGAGGTTTTTTTTTTCTTCATTTTGCTTCCACTTTTACGAGTATTATTCTCGCGTTGCGTTGGCGCGGTAGGTGTGTCGAGATGTTTTATAACTATAACAGTACCGATTACCGCGTAAAAATGTATATTACGCTGTGTAAATAAAGATAACGTCCATTCAGTCGACGTATACGAGTATTTTAATTTTTCAATCGAGGAAATTCAAATGGTATTGGAAAAAAGCTGGAATTTAGTAGTCGATGAGAAAATAAATCCGGTAAAGGCGTCGACGTTTTTATGGATACGAAAAAGCTTGAGATAGGTGTTGCTTCGTTGTGGAAAAAAATTATTTTATTGTGCGACGAGTGGAGAATCATTGATGAATAATTTTCTTTTTTCCCAGGATAATTGTTGTTGAGACTTGAAATGTTATAAAATTTTATATCTGAATTCCTCCCCTTCAGTGAAAATTGATTCATATTTGAAGATAATCATAAATTTTGTAATTTTTTTTTTTATATTTTACGACGCGACGTAGGCTACTGAGAGGTTCGTTTTACATTTCTCCTTCGAGTTAGATGGGGAGTACTTAGCGCTGAAGTTGTGTGTAGAATTAGACCTTAAAAGGGGGTGATTAAAATTTCACCTTCGTGGTGAATTACGAGTATCTGTTTCTTTTTCGGGGGAAGTTGGGAAGAGGGGTTGAAAATGTTTGTAAAATCGTAAAACAATTGCTCTGCAAAATCATCATTCGGATGGGGTCGAAAATTTTGAAATTTTCAACGAGTTAAATTTTAAAAAAGTCGTGTTTTTCACTTACTTGATTTTGAAAAATTTATAAAGTGGTCAGTTGACTTCTGAACTTGGAAAAATTTAGATTTTTGGGACTCTTTTGTTGAAAAATGCTCGAAAAATTGTAAATTTTACTGAAATTTTTTAGCACTGTACGGGACGGGAGACCCTAAATTTTGCGATCAAGTTTTAAAAATTTTTCTGGGGGTTATACCCCCGGATTTCTGGACTTTTGAAAAAAAAAACGAGCCAACTCGATCAAATCCATCCATATATATATAAATTAAAATTCCATTACGAAACTCATTTACAAAAAAAAAAATGAAACTGAAATGATTTTAGGTTTTCATCGTATGATAGAATTTGTTATAAATTTTAGAGATAATTGAACTTAGAAAGAAGATAGATCCACTCTTCAAGCGGACATATTG
>FIZU01058113.1:0-10197 GCA_900064475.1 Pseudococcus longispinus
AAATTATACCATAAATCAAGAATTGGTGTAACTTCCTGATATTTTATAGTAACTTTTACTATACTCTTACTAAACATTTCTCTCAGTGTGCAATTATTCTTAACTGACACAAATCTTTTTATTTTTTTTTTCAATACCAGGCAATATTGGGTAAAAAAATTCGTTTCCCTGCAAATCTCGACCAAACAGTGGTGCAGGAAATACTTTCATCATCAGAGCAGGGCGATAAATTTGAAAGTATTGCTGGTGCTACTTATTGTACAGACAACTTTTACGAAGGTAGGTATAAATATTACATATTTTCTAATCCCTATTACACCTATCACAAAGCTCGGTTTTCATCAGAACAGCTCATTTGCTACAATTTTGATGTACCTACTTATATGTAGACCAAAAAACACAAATTTTCTAAATAGCATGCCATTTCCCCATATTTCTACCGCGGTATAGATACCTACCTGTGCACTTACTAAAACAGATTCTTATATTCTGTCAGGAATAAAAAAATGAAAATCTCGCATTGTTTATCACTCAGATTTCACTTAAATCGGTGAAAAATATTTTTTAGGTTCTGGTAGAGCTGATGGAGCAATATGCGAGTTTTCCCAACAAGAAGGATTAAATTATTACAAAGAACTACAACAGAATGGCGTGGTGAATGTAGAAATGGAATCTTTGGCTTTTGCCGCGTTTACCTGCCGAGCAGGGATTAAATCTGCTATAGTCACTGTTATTTTAAGCGATCGTTTAGAAACTGATCAGGTAGGTGCCTACTTACAGATTTGTAATGAAAATTCATCCGCCACTTTTATTGTTTTATAACTTGATATTGTGATACCTAATTTTTAAAATTTTACGTCTGCAGATTAAGCAATCAAAAGAAATACTCGACGAATGGCAATCTAGACCGCAAAGATTACTAGCAAATTACATCAAGAAAAAGATATCATTCAACGATCTACCGGGATCAACTGACAGCTCGATTTCTACCTCAAAAATTCCTACCTCTAGTTTTACTACGGAAGGAACGATTTGTAAATCGTGTGGTGGTACTGTTAGTAGTGCAAATACACGCTCAACTGAAAACACCACATCAGTAATACCTACCATGGCAACTCGACCTTACTCAACTACATATTCTAACACGACCCGATGTGAATCTTGTGGAGGATCTGGTATACACACAAATGCTACTACTAACAAGTCCGATAACAGTACATCAACTACACCATCTTCGGGTACAAATACAGTTACTGGTAAATCTTGCGGATGGTTTGGTAAAAATACCCCACAAAGTTCTACTGATACTGGTGGTACAAGCAGTGTTAAACCAACAACTCCTATGACACCAGCAACATGTAAATCGTGTGGAGGAACTGGTGTACAAATACAATTGAGTACTGGTACTAGCACCATGAAACCAACAGATACAGCTTACTCTACTACTACTGGTTCGATGTCTAGTAAACCTGGTGAAAGTGCTGACAAAACAACAGGCTATAGTACCACGAAAAAGTCTGCTGATTTTACACCTTCTACCACGTCATCTGGCTCAACGATTTGCAAAGCATGTCTAGGTACTGGAAAAGATGAACCTGAGAAAGATGGAACAAAACCTTCATCGTATCATTTTTCGGGTACTTCGTTAGTCCCAAAATGTACTGGTTCTAAATTCGATTCAAGCCCTGGCACTATGAAACCAACCACAGCCCCATGTAAATCGTGTATGGGTTCTGGAAAAACAAATGATTCTAATACGGCGATGCAATCTACAATATCAACAAGTGGTTCACCTGACATGGTAAAGTGTGAATGTTGCGGAGGAGCAGGAATTGTTCCAAGTACAAAAACAAATGATGAGAAGATTCCAACAGTCAAACCATTCTTTGCTTCTGGTTCTACCCAATCCAATTCTGTTTGCAAGCCCTGCTTGAAATTACCAAACGAAGATAATCAAACAGTACCTTCTTCAACTGCAGCGCCTAAATCTTGTACACCAGGGGGAAGCGCATCTAAACCTAGTTCTAGTGAAATAACAACAAGCGCGCCTTCATTATCAGAATCAGGGAGAAATAGCACTTCCACAACCACATCTGGATCAACAACCTCGGTTCCTAATGTAGGAGGTTCCAATGTTTGTAAACCATGTTTGGGAATTGGATCATCAACCACAGTGCCTGGGTCAATTACTTCGGTGCAGCCGCAGAGAACAACGCCAATGACAAACAATACTTCAACAGGCACCTTATTGGAATCAACAACCAAAGGTCCCGCCAGTGTATGTAAACCTTGTGTTGGAAGTACTACTCTTGGTACAACAGGGGGCAGTACAACCCTCAAGCCAACTGGTGCTGAAACTACTCTTGGTACAACAGGGAGCACTACAACCCTTAAGCCTACTGATGCTGGAAGTATTTCGAAATCTAATTCTTCTGCACCAGGGGTAGTTTGTAAACCATGTGTGGGAAGTTCTAATCTTGGCACAACATCTGGAACTACAACTGGTACACCTAATAATACAACTACCACATCTGGTAATACAACTAGCACATCTGGTGGTACAACTAGCGTGTCTGGTAGTACAACTACCACGTCTCAACCGAGCTTTTCCATCGATTGTCTTCGTAAGAAAAACGCTGGAAGCACTACTTCTAGTACAACAACGAATAGTACTTCAACTGTAAAGCCTGGAATTGGAAACACTACAACTGCTTCTCAATCTGGTCTTTCTTCTGAAGGGTCATACAAACAAAATGGAGGAAGAACTACTTCTGACACAACTGGTGGTACATCAACTTGTAAGCCTGGCAGTAACCCACCTACATCGCAATCTGCATATTCAACTGGGGGAGTATGTAAACCTTGTGGCGGAAGCACTACGTCTGGGACAGCAGAGGTTGCCACGACTAGTACCCCTTCTAGCACCAGCACAACAGCTCGATCTAGTTTTTCTATCGAAGGACTATGTAAACGAAATGGGCGAAACACTACTAGTGGTACCACAGGTGGCACTTCAACTTGTAAGCCTGGTAATAATCCACCTACATCTCTGTATGGAGGTAGTAGTGGAATGTCAACAGATAGGCCTCGTGATTTGACAACAAATACACCAGACAATACAACAACTACTCGAGATACTAGCCCTTTTGGAGTGTGTAAGCCTTGCAGTGGAGGGGGTTTGATTGAAACGACAAGCGGTACTACAACAACCCCTGCCAGTGGATTAGCAGGCGCGAGTAAGTCTACAAGCAGAACTGAATCCACTACTGAAAATAATCGCAATAGTACACCAGCTCATGAAATTTTGAAGAGTACTTGTAAACCAAGTGTAAATGCAGCTCTGGATGTTACAAAGTCAACAACATCACAACCGACAGCAAATTACTCTACTTCTAAGAAAAATTTGGATGCCGCAAGTAATGGAACTGGTACCTCTACCACGGAACCAAAGCGACCAAAATGTGTTCCATATACTTGTTACACTGCAGATAAGACTGATACGACGCCTCTTCCTACCACCCCTAAAGCCTATCTTGCAAAAGATTTTGATAGTAGTAGTAACTCGACCATATCAAATGATTCTTGGCGTTCTTGCTATCAGAAATGTTCTTCTAGAGCACCTTCCTCCGAGGGGGGAACGTTGTCTACAAGTAAGCCGCCAACTTTTCAAACTCCTGAACAAGACAATATGAAAGGTGTACCTCCAGCTGTAGGACCATGTTGTACATCAAGCGATAACATCGAATTTCGAGAAGTTCCTAATGTAAAGGGACCAGGTTGCGCTTCTTGTAAATATATACTTACTTATAATTAGACAAATTTGTAAAATCATATATGTACCTGTAAATAATTTGTCTTTGTTTTTTTTAAGGCGAAAAACCAAAAGATTCGAATGCCGGCCCAGTTAAAACAAAATCATCGATGGAGAGTCATGCTTCGCTGAGTCAAATTAAAACCGAATCGTCGTTAGAGAGGCGACCATCAATGGGTCAAGTAAAAACTGAATCACCGATGGACAAAGTACGTCCTACAATTGGTCAAGTAAAACCCGAATCATCTATGGATAGGCGTCCTTCAATGGGTCACATTAAAACCAAATCATTACTTGAGAAACGCCCTTTATTCGGTTCAACTACCCCCTCAAACGATAATCAAACTATCGATTCCAAATCCGGACCTTGTTGCACGGGGCGTAGCAATGGAGTTACTTCACGTCCCGTTTCTTCTAAAGGTAACGTATTAGGACCCTGTTGCTCGGGAAAATCTACACAGCCTCAAGACGTTACATCTTCGCGTCCTGAACAGCCTCAAACTGTCACCTCTTCGGGCCCAGTTGGCTCTAAATCCGTTGGTGGTCTTTGTTCAGGAAATACCGATGATAGTCCGGATGAACCATGTTGTAAGTAGGCCTTTGTAACACCCGCATAAATAATATATTTGTAGGTATATATAGAATAAAAAAATAAGATAATAAAATTTGTCAATGATTGAAATATTGTATGTATAGCTACACGAAAGAGTAATGGCGAAATCGATGAAAAATGTCTTCGTGGTCTCTCCTCCGAAAACGTTCGAGAAGATCTAAATGAAACGCGCGGTGTGTTACCTACATCTTTTATGCTTTCATCTATATACCTAATTATATTAGTAGTTGGTATTTTTTTAGTGTAAACATCAATAGATACTAAGATTGGTATTGTTGTAGGTGGCTCAAAGAAATCTCAATCAACCAGTAAAAGTGAAACTGATTCAAAATCTGCTGCATCTGGACAGCCTGTGGGAAATATTCAGGGATGCCCGATTAGTATCAGCGGGCCGTGTGTTTATAAGAAAGACGACGGTAAATCTCAAGGTTTGTCTACACCTAAACCGTCCCCCGATACTCCTGATCCAGCAACTATCAGAACGATGCCGGCTTTTGTGACACCTACGCCTCCGTCGTCGAAAGGAATCATTTGTTATTCAAAATTTACGAATAATAACGGCGTTTTGGTGACATCTTCTGTTAATAAAGAAGCGAATAAATACGACGAAAGTCCTAGCCCTTGCGCTGCTTGTAAAAAATTTCAAGAAAATGAAGCAAGCATCGGATCAACACCCGCCGATTCTCAACCCGAAATTATCAGGTGTCCGCACAAATTGAAAAGACTTAAAGATGAATGTCAAGGGTACGATTAAAAACGAATATTAATTAAATTTCACCGATTCGCTGAATTTTCGCCCACGAATATATTAATATGTTTGGTACCTTTTTGAAAAACAAACGTGGTATTCGGGTGTACAACGTTAATTTTATTTATTGAGGCGTCTTTAAACTTCTTTACTTTTAAAGTGAATTTTTCTCGATATTTTCAACAAAAAAAAACGACAATTTTCCAAGCTAAACTGCGCTTTTTTTATAATTTTCGTAATTATCTGGTACGCTTCAAATTTTTGTTAAAATATCCATTTTTTGTATCAAAAAAATATTTTTTTTAAAACCGTGGTTCAATTTACCATAATTTTATACTTCAATCACGAATGTAAAGAACCTTTAACCTTTATCTCTTGGTGCATTTTACTAATATTTTGTATCGTGTAGGTTCTGAAAATGTTATCCCAGCTTGAGTATTGAGAATAGTTCTGTTTATAGTTACGATTAGCAATCTGGAAATAGAAAAAAATATTGCCAAATTTTCTTTGAGAGAAAAAAACATCGATAAGTAGGTATTACGGAATAAAAACTATAGGTAGGTAGAAGTGAAGAAGGGTGTGTAGAAATGAGTTCGTTATACCTAATCCATTAAATGGCTTCCTATTATACGTACATGCATTTGGGTACCTATCTATATGTGTATGAATGAGTACAAATTAGTCCACATTTTTCCACCATTACATACGAGTAGGTACCATTCGTATTTACCTATCCGAGTGAACTGTATCATGTAGGTATGTATGTGCATTGTACATACATATTTTACATGCTTAATGAAATGCCCTGGGTAGGTATTTCTTTTATCTACCAAAATTATTACTCGGTTTATTTTATTTATAATTTATCATTAAAGTACATAGATAAAAAAAACGGTAATTATAACAACGTTATCTATAAAATAGCTCGATGCAGACTATAGAATAGACGATAGGTACATTGGATATCTGGTACATAGGTAGGTACTTAATTAACGGTGCATTATCTAGCAATTGACTTGGGGAAAAGGTTGATTACAAAAACAAACTTTGTATGTTTATCAATGATTTTTTGGATTTCGCACGCATTATTCTAGACACAAAAAGAATACTATCTATAAACAGATAAGATAAATAAGCGATATACCTGGCCATGTTTACATAGCCTATAAAGTCAGTTAATGAATGAACTCTGTACTACATACTACATAGTGCACATCTTTCCTGTTGGTGAAGTACGTAGTATGTACATGAGCTGCAGACCTGCCCAACAAAATTTTCATGTAAGTATTACCCACCTAGATAATTTATACCTGAACACTCGTTATTAAGATAAAAAGTTGAAAACAACTCTTACACAGAAAAAATTTAGTAAGTAATACTGAATTGCGCCGAATTGAATCCAAAAAATTAATAACTACCTACTCAGTACCAAAAAGTTCGGTAAATTTTCGACAATACCTGATAGCAGATCCGTGAGATCGCAAATGAAACACCCTGGGTATAGAACGATGGGCTCAGGAAATACTCACTACTTACCTACTAGGTATTTTTCAAAGGATTGTTAATCGTTAATTAATTTTCATTCATTCCGGTTTGTTATGATTTCCCTTGCCTACTTAAATTACCTGATACATGTATTACCCTACACATCAAAACGCAATAGGTAGGTCTAGGTTCCTACATGAAAAGAGTAATAATAATATATAATTCTATAAGACTTTCAGTCCTTATTATACTTTCAGGAATCAGTAAGTTATTACGAGAATTAATTTTTTCAGTGTAAATATGGATAAAGGACAGATTGATGAAAAAATCCTGCCAACACGACTAGGTGGATTAGTCGATAACGTTCACATTGAAAATTCGAGTGAAGACGTATTATTTCATTTAGGGCTTGTCCATGAAAAAGATAATTTAGCGTCGCTGTTTAATGATGTTAAGGCGAGTAGATATTTTAATCACATATTTTATATTCATATGCGGTACCTATACCAACCTACTTATGAACCGCTAAACTCAGGATTTTGTCAAAAGTCGAGTTCGCGAATAAGGAATCTCCCCTTTTTCTAGCTCTGCAAATGAATGCATGACATGTCCATCGTCAAACAGATTTTCATCTCCGAACTCGACGCATTCAAAATTCTCTACTTCAGTACTTATGCTTTTATTACCTACTTATAGTAAAACACTTTTTGAATTTTATAAGTCTACCGATATCCTATGATAGGTTGACTATTGATTTTTATCGATTAATCTTCGTGTGTTGATAGTTTGTTTGTATGGGTGGCACGGTAGATCGTGTTAAAAATTTTGCCGCACTAATCAAATCGGAAATGAAGCTGATATGGTCAGAATTACAAGTACAGAAAGAGCCGATCGATTTCACAAAAAACGGACATCGATTTTCTATGTTCAAGATTGGATGTGTGCTGTGCGTCAATGTAAGTAATTATTATTCGAATGTTTTATTTAATAGGTAGACTTTTGTCGGCGTATTTTCGGAAGTGAACCGAATCGAATTGTAGTGTAAAGGGTCACGCTTCGCAGTTCGCAACACGTGGAATCCCTATTTCCTTGCAAATATTTCTCTATTGTTATTCGGATTTGTTTTCACGTTTTTTTTGGTTTTTTTTTTTTTGAAGTACGTGTAACTTACAGGACTCGAATTGATTATATTTTAGCCGATTATGTATTTTTGAGGTTGATACCGAACCCTTGGTAGATGTCCTTGTGTACCTAGTTAAGTACCTATCTACCTACTCAGCTATAAGTGAGGATTTTTGAAGCTACGTGTAACGGTGCGTATGTACTGAAGCAACAGATGAAAAGATGAAAAAAATGAAAATTATTAACCGTAGGTACAAAAAAATGTCGTATTCGCCTGTAAAATACGTTGACCAATTAATAATTATTATTGACGTGTATCTTTTTGCCAAATTTTTTGTCGACCAATGATCAAAAATGTAGCTAAATTATTTCCCTTTTTGGGGAATACTTACCTGAATAAATAAAGTAGGTATATTTTTGTTTTTTGTCTTTTTACAGCACGGTATCGGTTACAGCTCAATAACAATTGTATTACACGAAGTAATAAAACTATTACATTATGCCCGAGTTCAAGATCCGATTATATTTAGAATTGGTACTAGTGGCGGTGTAAGTTTAAGCGGAGGCACTGTTGTCATAGCTGAAAAAGCTTACAACGATTTTCTAGAAGAATTTTTCGAAATTGTAAGTAACTGCTTGTTATCAAATATAGACCCTTCATTTTCCCCCTCTCAATTACTTATGTTTTTGTCCGATCGAAATTCAAAAATAACCAACAAGTAAGAGTAATATTTTGTCAGCCTGTTTTAGGGAAACGTGTACGATTTCCGGCCGTTTTGGATGAAAATTTGCCAGCTGAACTGAAACGCCTGTCATTAGAAAAATGTCCCGATATTCCAGTCATGAGCGGTAAAACCATGAGTCACGAACATTTTTACGAAAGTGAGAATTGAAAATTTGCTCAGAGTGTTTCTTATACCCAGTTAATTTACCTACATCCGATGAAACCGCAATTTTTTGGATTTAGGCGTAGCCAGTGCAAAAGCATCCATTTGCTATTGCGTCGACGACATCGAAAAAACTAACTATTTCGATTTATTGAGAAGAAATAATATTCTAAACGCGGATATGGAAGTTGCCGCTATTGCCGCCATAACCAATCGCCTGGGAATCAAAGCGGCCGTTGTAAATGTGGTTGTAAATGATCTTTCGCACCCTATTGAGGTAAGTAATGTATGGAACCCGATGGTCGTATACCGTAATGCATCTGCGACCTTTTATACCTACGAGTATTCGTATTTGCAACACGACCGTTATTTTCTCTTTCGCGTTACCGGTTACCTGTTCTATTTTACCCGAGTAGATATACCTATATATCAATTAAACACTTGGAGGGCCCTTCTCGTTTCTGACCGAACGAAATTTCCCTCGGTTTATGTAATCTGTACATACTTACTTTCATTACATTCAGACAATTTGGTTCAACATTTTTAATCATTTGTTCGTTACCTAATTACCTACCTATCTACTTATAAATTTATTTTGAAAAAACTAATCACTTTTTTACAATATTGGTTTTTTGTTATCACGCGGGTACCTACTTTTTTTTTTACCGATTGTTATTATTCGACTTGTAGAGTGTAGAAAATTATACATGGTTAAATGCGTTCTGGACTGCTCTTTTCAATAAAAAAGTGCAGCATCATAACTCAACGTCAACTCAATCTAAGTGAATTTTTGTGATAAAAAAACACCTATCCACGTATACGTCGTATTATATTTCTAGAACGTTGGTCAAGAAATATTGATGGAATGGCAAACCAGACCGCAAAGAATCGTCGCCGAATACATTAAAGAGTACCTTCGTCGGAGTGCGTATGAGAAATAATAAAGTCAACCTGCTCGAATAGATTCAATAAACCAAGATAGTCTATGTACCGTATAATAAGCATATCTAGAATATACCTAAGTAAGTGTTTAGGTAGTATTTTTTTATACCTTGTACATAATATCTACATTTAGATACCGGTTGTAAGCTTTGTAACTGTAATTTGAAATGTAAGTAGGTATCGTAATACGTATTGCTATTTGTCATTTACCTACTCGTAGGTAGATACTTATAAAAATATCTAAACCATATTATTTTAAAAAATATACATATATTTTTTATCAAATTCGTAGCTATAATAGGTATACCACATACCTTCACTGAAATAGGTATCTGGAAATTTACAAAAAAAAAATGAAATTTCAATAAGTTGAGTAAATTCATCATATTTTGGGTTTTTCAATTTTGCTTTACTTATAGCGTTGCGAAAGGGTATTCCCAGGTAAAAATGGTGAAATGCCCCTGTCCTAAGATTTTCGTAATTTTCATGAAACACTGTTGGGTACCTCTAAACAAAATTTTAGGGCCAACAAAATTTTCCCCACCCCACCCCCCTCAGCTGAAATCGCGAAAAAACGCATTTTTTGGGA
>FIZU01058114.1:0-11094 GCA_900064475.1 Pseudococcus longispinus
TAAAACACGAATTTCAGACCCCTAGGTCATCTCAGGGGCGGTTGTGGGTTCCCAAAATGGTATCATTTGAGTACTTCGAAATAAAATTGGAAAAAGTGAAAAAAATAAACGATTTCGGTCCAAATTCAGATTCATGGTGTATTTAGAGGAGATACATGTTTATTTATATTAATTTATTTGTTTCCTAGTAAAAAATGACGTGCGATTTCCATCTTTGTTTCATTTTAGTAAAGTTTAGTTCATTGTGTCACTTCACACCACTAAAAACCGATGTTGTATTGTGACATAGCATTTTTCTCAGTTGAATAGCTCTTCCCTCAATGGATGAATTTTTTATCTCTAACCGCCATTTTGTAGGTGTTTGAAAGCACTTTAATTTGGTATAAGAACATCCCCAACTTTGAAATTCGGGGGATGAGACCAAAAATAATTTTTTGTGTTCTTTACACCATGTGCCCCTACTTTACTATAATTATGTTCTTTCTCTGATTTTCTATTCTTTTTCTTGTGATACTCGTCTGTTGCGTTATTTTTTTTGAATATTCAACATAATAATTACCTCAACAATTCCTTGAATTTTATTCAAAAATAATTGTTATAAATTTTCATCCGGCTAGCTGTCAAATAAAACTGGTTTCCTCAATCTTTATTTCCACAAAAACTTGAAAAATTCAAGTAATGAGTTCTTTCATTTCACTTTTTTTTAGAACGTCCTTTTTCGTCAATTTAAAGTGCAACAAAAATTTTCAGACTTTCAGCAACAATACTTCTTGCAATTATTGTCTCGAATTTTTAATTTTAAATTCTTGTATTGAGATCAAGAGAAGGGTAAAAAATTTTCTTTCGTTGCTTGCAAAGAACTTTCGGGATGTAGTAGGACGAAAATTTTCACCTTTACTTTTTTTGGCACAGTAATCGTAATTTTTCTAAAAACATGGTTGATCTTGAAAGCTGATTTCCTGTACGCATTTTCAGGTCAAATCAAAAATCTTCTTATAATCTCATCATTTTATTTTATTTTATAAAAAGTTGAAAATTTTTAATTTTGTGTAATTTGAGGCCTTGAAATATCTTAATTACGAACTCAAAATTTCAACTACTTTTTGAAAAAATTTCAATTGTTGAAAAATTAGAGAAGTAATTGAGATTTTTCACTGCATCTTTTTATTTTTCAAGGGTGAATAGTTCAGTGCAATTATTTTTCAATCTGATCTCTCCTGGCTACGAAAGGGTTAATGAGCTTCAAACATGTCGATTGTCGATTAAAAATACCTGCTACCTACACATAACGGTCATACGACGAGATACATTGATAATATGCCATTCTCATAGAATCTCTAGCGAATACTTATGGGTGAAAAGTCGCCCCCATGTCTTACGAATTATCCAGCAGTATATTCGCATCGATAAACTTATTATATTGCGGACATTTGGGTTTTAAATTTTTGAAACGTTGGTTAAACGAATGAATAGGGTTAAGAAACGAGTAAGGAAAAATTACCTTTTAAAAAGATTCCAACGGTGTATTGAAAAAGTGAAAAAAAACGAGTTTAATTTAAGAATGAAAGAAAAGACCTATCTCTCACGCCATAATCGAAGAGAGTCACGCTGGCTAAATTTAAATCACGTTCTATAAGATCGCTATAGGTATTATAGGATCGAGGTTGTTTTGAAGTTGTCAATATACCACCAGATTAAGAGAGAAGAGATCAAATGGGTAGGCGATTTTTTTCTTTTGAATTTTTTTCAAAGATCACCGCTTCCAAATAAAACGCCTAATGTAAGTTCAAGTTGTGGTTTTCTCGCGGTACACGAAGTACATACAAATCGTAAGTACAGCGAACGTACCACGAGATGCAAATGAGATTACGGGGGGTAGGTTTTTTGGCACCCGCTGTGTTTTTCTAACCAACGTTTCAATTGTAGAGTGAAAATATTTACAAATATTGAAAACATATGATGTAAACGAGTTAATCTCGCCTCTTTTGATGGTTTGGTGCGTGCTTTCGTACTCTAATACGTCTCTATAGCCTCTACCCGTCGGTGTAGTTTTCAACGTGTCGTTGCTTGGAGTGGAGGTGAGGTGCGGAATGTCAGTATAACAACGACGTCGATGTAGAATAGAAAGAAATCTAAGTTGAGTCTTTTTTTAGTCTATCGTGTATACTATGTATACAATAATGCACATGGTTTATTATCGTAAAAGAATAGGGTAACGACGAAACAGCCAGAGTGAAAGGCAAAAAAAGCTTGAAAAAGGCGAGTATTTTTAGGGTAATAACCGTTTCTTAATATTTAGCGTTTTTCTTCTATTATTCCCCTAGAAATGTAAGTTGTATACGAATATCTACTCGTATAAAGGCGTGTTACGCGTTAAACTCTGTATTCATTCGTGTATGTTTCCCCTTGGTATATATATTTTTTGGAGTATCATCGGTGTATAACGATAGCCATCGACTAATAATGTTCGTTTTGTAATATATTTCCTCCGCGTAATCAACGTGAAAAAAAGAGGTTTGGCTGTGAGACGAATGCTGGGTTAGGTCTCTTCCACTCCAGCTACAGGAGGGATGAGGATTGTGAAGAGCATTCTGCAAGTTTCTCGATGGAAAAAAATCTCTGTATAAGTTACACGGTAATACGATACGGGCGATAAAATACTATAAAATATTCTTGAAAATGTTTTTCGAGAGCGAACGTATTCGGTTTTTTTGGTAAGTACGTAGGAAAAACTTGAATGGACATCATTAAGGATACAAAAGGCCGCGATGCTCCAAGTTTTCGAGTTTATGAGGCTAAATGCTGCGCGAAAAACGAAAACCACTCGGATACGTTACAAGTGAATAAATTACAAAACGATGGTACTCTTGTGTTGGTCGAATTGTGTGCAGTTTCCGGTCAGATATTTCATGCCGAATTAAGCAAATGGCTCGATGCAGGGGGTTCGTGTGGCGCGATTTTTCGAATACTTGACTCGATAGCGAACGTGATGCTTGTGTAGTGTTTATGTGCCGTTTTGATGGGGGAGAAGGAAAGGTATCGTGGTATTTGGCCTGAGAGAGAATTGTGAAATAATAATTAGTGTACGATTTTTGAAAATTGATTTTTAATGAGGGGGTGGCTTGATGGAAGGAATTTTCGAGTCGACGTATAACGGTTTTCGTTGATTTTTTTTGAAAAAGTGTTGAAAATTGTATTGGGTGATTTGTTCAATTTGGCCATTTGAAAAAAATACTCGTAGTTTGAAGGTGGCTCAATAATTTACATTTTTTGATCGTGATTTGGCGGAGTAGGGGGGTGAACCTCATTCCAATTGACGATCTTTCTGAAACCTCTATCTTTTGATACTTTTCCTTGTCCTTTTTATTAATGGTCAATAATTTCTCGCATAGTGATAAGAATGTTTTTCGTCGAAAATCTGCGAAAATAAAACTCACGATTACAAAACCCAGAATTTAAGAGACCAAATTTCAAATTAGTAGCAATTTTAAAATACGAGTACTCCTAGTACGATCGTACTCGTCCCTGTAAGAATTATTGCCATTATAACACTTTTTTTATTCGTCATTTGCAACCGCCAGTACGATTTTTTTCCACCATATAACTCGTCAGACTGAAGTTCATTAACCTGTTGCTTTAACTCATCGACCTACGTAGATTTTCAGTCGAAAGTGTATAAAAATATTATCTTTTTGACGCGACGACTCGACGCGATAATAAGCAATATGAAAGGAATAACATTGCGGATATTTTTTCATCGTTTTAATATTTTATATCAACAACGAAGGTCCTTTCGCTTTCACTGGCGAAAAAATATTCATTGAAAATGTTGAACTCTTGAGAGACGAGATGAGAAAAATGAAATGAGGATTTTTTTGCCCCATTTTGTGTATTCTATTCTGTAAAATTGTACAGAAAAAATATCTACGACACGTTTACCTTAGTTGTTTTTGTTCTTCGTATATTTTCTCGATAAAATGGATAAAAAAAGTTGGCTAATCTTTCGATGTTTTTCCTCTGTGTAAAGAAAAATAAAAACAAAACTCGTCGTGGCGACGAACTACTGTTTTTTTTTGTCTTCGGAAAAGTTATACGTTGGAATTCGTTTCGTTTTTTTTTCGTGTTTCGTCGCAACGCACCCCGAACACAGATACCATTCGATCGGTGTTTTAAATTTTAAATAAATTGCCGAAGAAGGTTACGAACGAGTAGGAAATCTAATCAGATTAATAGAGGATTCTCGTAAACATGCGGAGATGGAGGTGGTACGAAAGATACGTGTGTGAAGAAGATAAAAGCAGAAATGTTTGCATAATATTAAATGTCTTTTCTTTGGGAGATCTTTCGAGACGATTGTAATCTTATGCGGAAATTCAATTGTTCCTATTTAAAGGGCTGATATGTTTAAGACCTAGGTGGCTGAAGGGGAGATGCGCTCGTATGGGTAAATATACCATATACATACGTATATAAGCTTTCTATTTTCTGACTCATTAAAAGTAATTCCGATTCAATGTCTTTTCCTTCGTATATGAGCACAGGCTTTTTCGTTTCTACCTTATCTGTCGAGTTGAAAGCGTCACCCCCGCCGGTACCATTTACCCTTTTGCGAACGTGTAAAATTATACGTTCACGTGTGACGAGGAAGCGGCGTGTTTGAGTTTTATGATCGTCGACTAAACGATTTTCTTTTATGGTACCTAAATTTTATGTCTAATTTGCATTATTGAATATTGGAATTTTTTGTCGCTGATAACAGCCTCCAAAAATAGATGGGATATCGTGAAATAGAAAACTGTATAGTGCGGCTGTTTGCAGTGAACGTAGGTTTGTGACTAGGCTCATATTTAGGATCCAGTCAGCCAAAACCAAGCTTAATCGCTACCAAAAATTTACGGGTTGAAATTGGTGAAGAGCATTTACCATAAATCTGTGTAAAAAATCATTTTGCCTTCTCATTAAGCAATAGGTAGTCAAGTTTGTACTCTGCAATTCTCTCATTTTTTTTATTTTTACCTCTTCCGATCAGTTTCAACTTGATTGCATCCCTGTCTACGACTTCCCTCGATGATGGAAAAATTCGCCATTTGATTCGCTCCAACTGGTGAAATATTGTGGGTAAATTTGATCTGTTCGTTCAGTCATCCCTCTAAAAACACGAAGTTCATTTTCAACACATAAATATTTGATTACGGTGGCAATGGTACCAATTGTTGGTAGGCACTAGGCAAGGAGGAGGGTAAACGAAGGAAGTGTATAGGTATAGGTAAATTTGTCGTCGTGTTACGCGTATTAGGATTTACATACGTCATGAAACACAATAGCACAAGGCTTTCGGGTCTTTTAAAATAAAATTAGTAATAGCTGTTTAATATAGCAACCCATATACGCGGGCAAAAGGTGAAAATGTTATGCTAATAATAAATTTCCGCATGCAAAAGAAGTCTTGCTTCCGGAAAGGGATAGACAAAGAGAGATACAACAAATCGTACGATGTTCTCGTATGCTTGGTTTCGGGGAAAAGATATAGTACCTATTTAAAATCGGTGCAACCTTTTCGAATGCGTGTTTTTTTTCTCTCCGGCGTATCTCGACTGCTCGCTATAATAGATTTAACGGCGTGACGAAATTTTCAAAATATTGATTTAAGCCGCGACACCGCTAAAACGTTATATTGTATGAATTTGGCAGCTCGATGAAAAGAAGAGGTTAAGATTTGGGTACGGCTGGAAATGGCCGTACCCCGAAGAATGGTCGATTAAAACTGCATCATTTTAGCTGTCACATTTTTCACGCTTTTCTATTATTCGCTCCGTACTCGTTCGAGTTTTTCGTTATTGTCGTCGCCCAATGACGAAACCCCCGAATAAGTTAACACGTATCAGCTAGAATAGAAAATTAGCAATCTATATGATAACTGCTGTTTCAAAATATTACTAAGCGATGGCAAAAAATAATACGTCGTGTACTAGCGTTCGATGAGGAGGGAGACGAGAGACAAGAGCAAATACCTACGTACCTTCCTGTACACAGCACCGTCTCGTACCTAATTTATTTATCCTTTTGTAAGTATAAAAACATACACGGTGTAATGGTTTAAGGAGACCGGTGGTGTTTGACGTTCCTTCAAACTGACGAAATACCTATGTACACTTCGAATATCCTAAGCTTTTGACATCGATCCTAGCTATAATATGGTGTTTGGAAAGTGGATACGTGGTGTGAGATCGATGGGCTGGGATTGTACGTACTACGTATGTGATGATTCTGAGTAAATTTCATAAATTTGTTCTCGTTGTTGAGAAACGATTGTAAAATGATTGCCAATCTGGTAAAGAACCAACCCCCGTCCCCGTTGTTCACAAACGGCCATATTCTTTTAAAAATCCTACTTCGTTACGAATTGTCATATCCTGAATTTCATCCCAATGCAATTTTATTTTGTTTCAACATATTTTTGAAATATTGATGACATTTTATTAACCCTTTGGTGTCCCTGAGAAAACTGCTGGATAAAATTCTAATATTTTCAGTTCGTTAAAATGTACTAAGTGTGCCTTTTAGAAATCTCGAAAAAAATTGGCTTCGGAGAAAAATTCATTTCGGAAATACGAAATTCATTATTGCTTAGGGTTGTATTGTCGAGCATCTTTGTCGAGTCGATATTGTTTCATTCATCGAAGGATGCTACTTCGCAAAATGTTTTCTCTGGCCCTATTTGATTTTCAGCGAAATCTTAATTTCCTAAATTCTTCAAGTTGAAGAATATTCATTAAAATCATAAATTCACTACTATCAGACCTTTTGGAACTTGCATTAAAAAATCATTCATGATTTTTTTCAATTTATGGAATTTTCATAAAAATCATAACCTATCATTTTAGAGTTTTTGTGTAATGTTTCCAGAATTTTAAATTTGAGTAAAATTGCTTCCATTCTTTTGATTTTCAATCAAAGTTTTCATTCTAATCAATTTGAAAGAAAATTCTATGATTCTTTAAAGGGAGAGAGCTTCAGTCCTGTAGCCACCCTTTCCGGTGTGCCACTATTACGACTACTCTAAGGCTTGCTTTAAGCGATGATTTGTGCCATTTTTCAAATTTGGTTGATTATGAGGATGTATCGCATATGCAGGATGTTTGGAATTTGCAAACATATTAGTAGAATCAGTCGATTCGTAACGGGGCCCGTCATCACTGGAATAATTTTTTTTGCAATTTGATTGATTAGTTTTAAACTTGTTAGATTACTTAGTGAAATGAATCCTGATTTCTTCAGATTATCCAGTTTATTTATACTCCAGCTTACTTCTGCCAATGCTAAGATTTTAGGAAATTCTTCCTTCTAAGGAAGTTGGTTTGTTTGAAGGAATACTAAGCTCGTTGAGTTTTCTCTAAGGTTCGAATATTTTTTCGGGCAAATTTCACAAGCTGTTTTGGTGCAAGTATAATTTTCTCAAGTTGATCATGTCTGCGAAGAGTTCTTGTGTCAGTTCTTCGTTATCGTTATTATACAAATACGTTCTATTTTATTAAAAATATTTCATTTCAACCTGTTCATAGTTCATTCAATTTTTAGACCAATTGTAATAATAATAGTAATATGTAGATACTGATATGCGGTTTCAAAATTTAAAAAGTGCTGACTTTTCACTTTCTTCATGGCGTATTAAAAAAACTTTTATAATAAGTACAAATTGAGTAGGTAAAACAGAACAACCTGTTTCAATAAAAACTCCCATCAACATGTCCAAGATGACATCCCCCCGTGTAAAGGGTGTGAATTAATGCAACCCCAACGTTATTTACACTCCGAATATGTCCACAATGTACAGAACTATAGTCTGCATCAAAATTTGTTTCAAGTGGCTGGCAATGTTGTTCCATTTTTTATTAGCTTTGTGATCCCTGTAAAACACAGAAATGATGGATTACACGGGATTTCGTCAAATGGTTCAGAGGCAAGTTCGATTTTTCGTCAATTTACAAGGAAACCACCTGAGTTTCCTGCCTCGGATTTGAACTAGAATTGCATCTTTGGAAAGGAATACATTGAAAACTGTACGTACCTAAAATTTCAGCTTTCCGAGTTAGTTTTCCTATCTTTCGGGTATTTTTCAAAATCGGTTGAATTATCGAGTATCTGCTTCCTACTGACATTCAATTTCAATATTTTCAAGTTCTGAAACCTCAAGCGAGGTCTTTGATTTTGATTTACTGGATCCGAGGAATTGTCCTTATAGGCCTATCCATAGTTGTAAGTTAGCCTAATACCAAAACAGATCCACTCTTCAAGTAAACATATTGGTATATGGATATGTTTTTTTAAAATTCATAAGTTTTCAAAAGTCCAACAAAAATTCCCCGGCATTTCCATACTACCCATAAAAGTTTGAAACATTGGATATTCTTTTGCTCGTTGAATTTTTCAAGTCCGTAAAGTCGTGATATTTAAAATTTTCTTACTATTTTCCAAGTCTGAAAAGTCATTTGAATTTTGAAAAAATTTTCTGTCCAAAAAAGTCTAACACAATGTCCGAAAGTCAATTTTTCAAGTTCAAAAATTCTAAATTATTTGTCTGACAAAATGTCTAAAAATCAACATTACTTATACCTAAATTTGAAAAGTCAATGGAAATCTGAAAATTTTTCAAGCCTAAAAAAGTCTGACAAAATGTGTAAAAGTCCTCGTCAAGGAATTACGTGACGGAATTTGTGGATGTGAAAAATGGACGAAACTTTCAGATTGACCCCCAACCATAAGATATATCCATGTCAAAACCACGATCGTTGTCAATTCATCATAATGAAAAGCATTATTTCACTCCGCTGAAAGTTGAAACCCACCATTAACAAATTTACTTTTCAATCGGGGGCAAAACGAGCAATTCAAACAAGAAGACTAAGAAAATGAAGCCAACGTCTCGTCAACCGACAACGACTTTCTGCTCGCTACTTCGTTGGTACAAGTTTTAATTTCATGTAAATCTCTTTCAACAAAGGCTTTAAAAACCTAAAATACTCGGATCGGGCCATGCAAAAATATATAAGAAAACGCGCAAGCATAAGAATTTATAATAAATCTCGAGATTTATGCAAATATTAATTATAATCCTCGCACAAAAGAAAAGTTTATTAAACGATAGGTAAACAAAAGCGAGTTTTAATTCTTTTCGCCAATTACAACGATCCTGTTCTTATATCGGCGAAGGGTTAAAGAGATTCGAACAACCATTACAACTATTTTTTAATATCATCGCTGATACCCCCTTGGGGACAAGTTGCGAAATTTTTTTGCAAATTAATATTAAAAATCTACACTTTTTTACGTTCTTCCGCTTCCCTTCGCCCTTTCTTCTGTGTACTAAATATCGTCATTTGTTTACCGGTGTTTTTAATATGGGTACCATTTTTTTCGACCGTCTCGTTTACCCTATCTTTGTTTAATTAAACCGTCGTTGCTCCGGGTACCGCGTTTAACCGTCTTCGCGTCTGTTTTTCAGCCCGAAATTTAATTTCGAATCAACAAATCGTCATAAATGGTGATGTTTCTATACAACGTGGGTCCAAATACCTACATGGTACCTTACAATAGATGCTACAGTCGTTTGCGTAGCTATAGGTATAATACACCGGCACACAATTGCACACTTGTTATTATTCATATCGTGTTTCCCGCCGAGCTGATGGTTCATTATTTTACATTATGTTTTCCATCGAGCTTTTCATACCGTTACATCATTGACGAGTTGAATTCTCCTGCGTTTTCAAAGGTACCTATACGTTTTACTGCCCTCATTTTTATGCGCAGATACTTCAACATAGGTACCCAGTGAAAAAAAAACTTGAAAATACGCAAGAGCCCTCCCAAAAAAAAAGGAAACCATCCGGGTTTCGCATCTCACCTCTTGACGTCGAAATTAAAAATTCAACGGGCTGAAAAAACAAGGCCATAATTTCGACTCCATCGTCGAATTTTTAAATGTTGAATAAACGAGTTCTCCTTTTTCGAAATGAGAAAAGACGGTTAAAAGCAGAAGACAAACCAGCAACCAGATAATCAACAACGTTTAATAAACGAAACGAATGGAAAAAATGACGTTGGTTGCCATTAAATGAGCATCATTCAATCATAAAAATGACATTATGTCTTCGCAGTGGACCCCGAGCACCGTCGTGTCGTAAATACCAATAAAATAATAAAAATTAACTTTTAATCGGACGGTCGTCGTGGTACCTTTATTACGTATACTCGCTGGCTAAATATAATTTCGTTATTTGAAATGCTTACGTGGTCAACAGCCCGTAACTAACATATTTACTCCCGACTTAATTGTCCAGTTATATAGATAGCTGAATAAGGCAAAAGATTACCTTTTGAAAGCAGATCGAATCTCGTTTAACAATGTCTCGTCCTTAGTTCCCCCCTTCACGCCATCTCTTTCTGTTTCATTTGTTCTGCGAGACTTGCCCGATTTGCATACATTTTTAGATGGTCACTCCCATTAGAAGATATCGAGTTGAATTATATCAAAGGTAGATGTGTTCAATGTCGCGTTATGAATTATAGTAATTTTATGTGGGATTATAATAATGAAAGTCGTTCCGTTGACGTGATCGTTGGCTGTAGTATCTTTTTCATTTTCATTTTCATTTTCTCTTTTGGCCACTGTGGACAGTGGGTACAGGGTGATCAGAATTAAAAAAAAAAACTCTAACGCAGCCAATGCGTTAGGAAAGCTGATTTTCGTCATTTTAAATTTCAAACAACTCTAAAACAACATCAATTGATAATTCTTAAATCATTTAAAAAATTATACAATTTACAGCCAGCAATGTTTGATAAATAAGAACTTTTAAACCAATAAGAATCGACATTATCGTGAAAAGTAGGCAGTTAAATAGGCATTGAAGAAGTTTTGAATTATTACAACTTTGCTAGCCATTTATTTTTTTAAAGTGCGAAATGATGAACAGCTGTTTGTTTTGAAATTTTCCATGGCGAATTCCTCGAAAACCGGTTCATAAAAACGAAAAATGCATAGAACCTTTTTTGTGCGTCTTTTCAAGTACTATAAAAAAGGTTATTTAGAAA
>FIZU01058131.1:0-14549 GCA_900064475.1 Pseudococcus longispinus
TAAACCTGATTTTGTAAGATTTTTCAAAATTAGCACCCTTTTTGACCCAGTCTGCCACCTCTTTGGCGGCACCTGGGAGTTGTCGGACCGTCATCCTGGAAATAGCTTTGGAAAACTAATTTTCAAAAAACAAAATTGGGAGGGGGTCGTAATAATTGTTGGAATTTTCACAAAAATTATTCAAAACATTGTAAAAATTTATCCGAAAATTATGAAAATTATCGAAAATGTGTTAAAATTGTAAAAATTCATCTAAAAGTTATGAAAATCTTTTGAAAATTTCGTGAAAATTCTTGAAATTGTTGTAAAAATTGGTTAAAAATATCGCAGAAAGTGGCAAAAAATCACGAAAACTGCCAAAAATTCCGAAAAAATTATTGAAAATTCCGTAGAAAAAAGTTGAAAAATTATTAAAAAAGTCCAACTCCGAATTTTTACAAAATTCAACAAAAATATTTCACAAAAGGTCAAAAATTCTAGAAATATCTCGAAAGTCTCGTAAAAACTGCTAGAATTTTCATAGCATTTTCCAAAATTTTAATGATCCCCGTTTATTTTAGTCTCATACAAGGTTTTGAATTCCAAATTTCGAAACGAAAAAAAAAAGTATAAAATTAGCCTACTTGAAAGAACCAATTACATTTTTATAGAATACCCATTTTCTTCTCTGTATTTCCGAATTATGAGCCTACCTTTTCTTCGATTCATTTAAAAATTCTCACGAAGCCTTGGTTAATAATAGTTCATGATTCTTTGATTTCCTCTCTCTCTTTATTACTCGTAGTGCCATAAAAAACAAACATTGCTTCAATTACACCTTCAATTTCAAATATGTTTCAAGAAAAAAAAAACACTCCGTAAGTATTCTAATACCGCAATATTACCTTTTCTTTCATATCGACGTACTGCAAAGTGCTCAGAGAGTGAAAAAAACCACCTTCGAACTTGAAATCGTTACAGGAGGTTGGTTTATTTTGTATGGAACTTGAAAGACACGCTATTCGCATTCGTCGTGATCAAACTTTACGGTTATAACATTTTCATGATGTGTCTTTCGGAACAACAACACCTCTAGCACCTTTTTTTTCCTCGATTTGCTATTGTACGACGGCTATACGTGGAGAAAACGTATCTACAATAGAAAAAAAATGGCTAAGAAGCGAATTCAGTTATAAGTACTTGTAGCAGTGGTAGTTAGTAAATACTTTGCACCTGCGCTGACACGCTACAGCTCGTATGGGTACAGTTGAGAGGAACGAAATGAAGAAATACACGAATACGTATGTAAAATGGGAGATTTAATTCTATAAATTATAGGTTTCGTATTTTGGTGGGCAATTGCGTCATGTATGAATACGAAGCGAGAAGTACATTCATCGATAATACCTATACAGCTTTGTTACCAGGCTACGTCTGTCTGCATTTCTTGGATGTCGAGGACTCGTAGACCTATAGAATTGACTTGTATTCTAATAATATATTCGGTACCTGTTCTTAAACCGTTACTAAACTTCATCGGTTTATTTTTTTCTATCGTATAATATGCAGTTTGTATCTCTTTGCCTCCTTTCTTATTATTCGGTTTGCGAAAAAATTGGGCTCTAATGAACTTAATTATGTAAAATTTTGGATAGAAAATATGCCTCGTCTACGTTCTCAGTCTCGTTTTACACGAGGAGAAATTTTCTGCAGCCGAATCCGAGCCGAATTAGGGCTTTTCGTCGACTGAGAAATGGCGACGAGGCTGAAATTTTACACGTATTTTCGACTAGCTCGAAGCACGGTCGAATTACACACGAAACACCATCGCTTTCGCTTTGGCGACGACAACGACAGACTGATAAAAATCGTCCCCTTCGGTTTAATTCTCTCCGAACTTCGCTCTGCCCTTTAATTTACTTTATATACAGGCGTTTTATACGATACAGTCACGCGATATGGCCGAGACTCGAAAATAAGCCGCTTTGTGTCAGTAGAACTAGAACGAAAAGATCTCGTCGAGCGTCCTTTCCTTTTACCTTCTTTCTTCGGCTTATAATATAAGAAAATTCGCACGAGTCGAGATGAGCTTTATACGATGACGTCATTATTACATGGCGAACATTTCATATGTGTATAATACCTCGTATATTCGTTTGAGACGAATATTATAAAACTTAAGATAACGAAGAATTCATAAAGGAAGGCGTGAAACAGGGAGTAAGTACGGGTAATATGTACTATGACATTATTTTATTGCCTGGGTCACCTACCGACCCCCTGTGTATGTTATGTGGGTGGTAAATGGTGCAAAAAAAGTTACAATGTGAGTACTTATTTGTACGACGATGTATTTGAACTTTTCTTTCCTTCTCACAGGTTTTCTTCCCTCTTGTCTCAGTGTTGCTAGCACGATGCCCCGTGTGGGCTTTGGATTACAATTCGTTGTGTACTTCCGCATCGAAACGACCTAACATTTCTCTTTCGAATCGCTTTACTGTATTTTGGACGAGTTAGCAAGAATACCAATGGAGAAGATTAATCCTTTTCTTTTTGTGTGCTTTTTTCGTTGTCATAATAAAACGTGAATATGGATGGAGCAGGGTGTGTTTGGTTTTGCCGAAATGAAAATAAAGAATGGGTTTGAGATCGTGGGAGGCGAAGTCGATCTTTATATAGTGGGATGGGGGGGGGGGGGGGGAGGGGGAATTTGGGGGGGGGGTGAAGTGGAAATTTGAAAGTGAGGAAAACAGTTCGCATATTATCTCAAAATAACGTTTTTTTTTTGCTTTAGGGTGTCTACTTTTCTTGCTGTTTTCGAATTCACCATAATTTATGGTATTTTTTTGGAAGTTTCCGCCAAATTGAAAAATTGAGGGTTAAAAAACAACATACAATCAATTTTAACCGTTTGGTCGTTTTTGAAACGCTACTTCATCAACAAAACCAAAAAAATTCTTGGGGGGGGGGGGTGAACTCCATTCATAATTTTGGAATTTTTTTAATCGGATATCTAAATGTGTTTTTTGTTCCTGGAATTTATTTTTTAGGTGGGTTTAGGCCAAAACTCTGAAATTTTTCCGACAGTATGAATGGGGGGGGGGGGGTGATGATTAAAAAATTTACTACAGAAAACAACATAAAATCAATTTTTAACGTTTGGTCGTTTTTGTAACGCAGCAAAACCAAAAAAGTTCTTGAAGGGAGAGGAGGGGGGTTGAACTCAATTCACAATTTTTGGAAATTTTTAATTAGATATTCAAATGATTTTTTTGCCTCTGGAATTAATTTTTGAGGTATTTTTAGGCCGAAGGCTCAAAACTCTGAAATTCTCTCGACAATATTAGGGATGGATGGGTGGGGGGGGGAGGTGTCAAAAAAAGGCACTTATATGGGGGGTTTGCACCGAACTGATGTGGGGGGGGGGGGGGGGGGGGAATAAACTTGAAATTATGGTCGAACTTATCTCACAAATGGATTCCACGGGTCGAGAAACATGCACGTTGATAACCAATAATCCTAAAAATAGATTCAGGGGATTCCAAAAATCTGTTTTTTCGGACTTGAATTTTCCCTCCTTCTACTGACTTTCAGATTCATAATTTTCTTGAGTTTTTCTGTCTCTTTGCATTATTATTTCCTTTCTTTTATTTTCGTATCACAGACTCGGTTCTAAGATTTTCTCGGGGGGGGGGGGGGGGGTGATATAAGTTAATTTATAATTATTCATTATATATTTTTTTATCAGTTTTCAGTGGTTTTTACTTACAATCAGGGACAAACTGAGGTTGGCTTTATGGGAATTTAAAAGATTTGGCTTGGATAGAATCGAATTTTCCGACTCCACATGTAATTTTTCTCGATTTTGTCTTCTCAAAATTTGAGATTGGTAAAATCAGTTACAAAAAAAATCACCAAAATCATGTTTTAAATTACTGAGGTGAATGATTTTCTATTTTTATGAAAAAAAAGTATCAAAATTAAGTCATGTTATTTTTCTTTGTGTAAAAAAATGATTAAAATGATTAAAATCACTATCTAAATTATTCAGGCGAGACAAAAATGCCAAAATGAGAAGAAAGCTGGGGTTGTCATAAGCTATGATTCTTCCAAATTTGCATTGGACGAAAAAAAATTCAAATTTCAAGATTTTTTTGTAATTACCAAATGATTTTCATGAATTCATACAAAATCATTTTAGGAATGATATTGCCCATCTGTGCTCAAAATGAAAAATTTACCTTATTTTCTCAGGAGAGAGGTCAAAACTTTCGTGAGTTTTCGTATTCAACCTTAATGCATTCTATTTATTACTTGATTTTTCATGAAAATGTCCTCTTTCGGCTCTGGAAGTGATTATACCCCCAATTACCCTTCATTGTACTTTTTTTTTGTAATTTATCTATTTTGATAACTATTCGTCGAGTTTTCGCGTCATTTTAAGACATTTTTGGTAGATATTAAAAAATTAACCTGTTCTATTACTCAACTTTTTCGAAAGTTGTAAGAGGAAAAAAGAACATGGTTTCGGTTAAAGTCTCGCTTATTCTTTCATCAAAAGCAACGGTGAGGAATTTTACGTCCGCGAAAACAAAAATTCGATATCTTGAATCTATCTATAAAATTATTGAATGTGAAATTCTCTTTGATACGAGTAATTCACAATTTTTTCTAATAAGGAAAAAAGGGGCTCGAACGGGATCCCATCCTCGTGCTCTTCTCGATGGATGAAGTAATCTTTAATCAATTTTGAAATAAGTGAAACCGAGCAGCGCGAATTAACGAGAACTCGTATCTTTGGAAAATTTTGACGCGAAATATTCTTTCTAAATTTATCCCCCGTTCCCCGTACTCCCCAGGCATCTTAATGTATATGCCCTTTAAGATATTTCGGCTTGGGCTGCCAATGCCGGCCGCGTGTTTATTACGACGACGTCGCCGCCACCGCGTCGGTATAAAATGAGTCCTTGAACGTGAACTGTCACTCAATTTGGTCATTTTGACCGATCGATAAGCCGCACTTTGTTACTGGTATACGGCGGCGTCGCGTCATGCCGCCGGTCGTTCATAAAATTCGGGTCAACTTTTTTTATTATCTTTTCGTCTCGTTGCGTTCTTTTATTTGGCAAAATTTTTGGAATTCTTTTGGGAAAAGGTTAGTTAAATTATTGGTTTTGAGTTATACGCTATGGTTGTATAGATAACCGAATTTTTATATTGGAAGATTCCATCGGGTTTGAAATAAATGAGATGTGAATTTGAGGCAATCGATATGGCGAAGTTTAAAAATCACTTGTTCGATTGGTGCGAAGTTTTCATGTCAGTAAATCAAATTACGCCCGATTCGTTTTGAAAAATGGGCTGGAGGAGAAAAGCTGGGAAATTGGAGACGTACGACGCGTGTATTTTGTTTTTGTTGGTTGGAGTTTTCGCGACGACGATGGTAATTTAATCATCGCTATAAGATAATAACACGACGAACATTTTAATACCGGTGGGTGACGCGACGCCAAGCTATGGACGCTGTCGTCGGAATAATTCTAACACTTGGTCATTTATCATGCTGTCAATGTGTTGTTAAACTGCTGTTAATGGAAGTTGGATGCCTGGATACATGTTGTAGAGCGTATCATATGTATATAGGGTGGTCGGTAAATGATTCTAGGGAAAATTATTAATGGCGGAATGAATTTTTTATTTAATTGGTGCTCGGATGTTTTCCATTCGTTCTTCCAGTCTCTTCGATGAACCAGGTTATTAGAGATATGAGAACAAGTTTTCATTTATGAAATGGATTTTTCCTCTTATGTGTATTTGTATCTTATATATGAAATGAATTTGAACCTTTACTGCTGTTTTGGATTCGTTTGCAGTGACCAATTTAGCTTGGAATGCATTTTATTTATGCTTAAGGCGATAAAAATATTGGTGACAGTTAAATTAGGGCTTCTATAGTAGGCTATTTCTCCTTTGGTAATATTTGATCGTTAAAGATTTTTTTAATAATAGGAAATTATTAAAAGCAATATTGCTGAATGCAGTTTTTCTGGTTTTAATTGGTGCAACCCTGAAATTCAATAGGGATAATTTCTCCTTTTTTCAACAATGTAAGCAGTTGCACATTGCTTCACACTAAACTGGTTTAAATTCAAGCTCTTAAATAACGCAATACGCATGCGTAAACGTAACAAGACGCGCATGCGCAGACAACGCGCATGCGTAAACGTAATGCAACGCGCATGCGTAAACGTAATGCAACGCGCATGCGTAAACGTAATGCAACGCGCATGCGTAAACGTAATGCAACGCGCATGCGTAAACGTAATGCAACGCGCATGCGTAAACGTAATGCAACGCGCATGCGTAAACGTAATGCAACGCGCATGCGTAAACGTAATGCAACGCGCATGCGTAAACGTAATGCAACGCGCATGCGTAAACGTAATGCAACGCGCATGCGTAGACGTAATGCAACGCGCATGCGTAGACGTAATGCAACGCGCATGCGTAGACGAAACGAAACACGCATGCGATTTTTGTTTATCATAGCTTTGAACGCTCTTTGATCATAAACATGATTAATGTTCGAGTAGTACTCAATGACTTTACGAATAAATCAAGAAAACTTACATCAGTTGAAATTTTTTCGATAATTTGATTTGGAAAGTTCTGCTAAATATTTTTGTATTAGAAGCATTTTTCGATCACTCTGTACATTGGAGGCATATTGAAGGTATATCGAATACACACATTTATACGCATTTGGTTTACCAGGTGGACGTGGAAGTGAAATTGTTACCGATTAAAATTAACCATCGTATCGTCGGCATATACAAGCCAATTTATCGTGCCGTGAAATACGCTCGTATAAAATATGATGGTAACCGAAAAATAGACCGGAGAGTCATATTAGGCTGCGATTTTCCGAGCTTTGAACGCGTCAGCGTTCGTCGTCGAATACGTGACGAGTAGAGTGGAGGGTTGGTAATCCGTAAAAGATGAAATATGCGACGCGAAAAGTCATCTCGTAGCGGAATGTGCTCTTTTTTAAGCGAATTTACTGCGGGGTAGGTGAATTTTGTAGGGGTGGCTTTGGCGTCGAATTTGAAATGTTGAAATTAATTCAATTGCGGCCACATTCATGGTTTGGTGGAGGAAGGAACGACGAGGAGAGGAGATTGAAATTGTTAAATATTTGAAAACTTGAAATATACTTTGGCTTGGATAGATATCTATCTAATAGATAATTTTGGCGAATTGTTTAAATTCTTGGATTCTGACAGAATTTATTTGATGGATGAGCAAATCAGTTCATGCCACGTTTTGGTACTTGAAAATCTGCAATCCGAGGCTTTAATCTATTGCCATTTTTTTCATCGTTGAAAGAAGAATTACGAGACTTTTTCGAGTGACCCTAAAAAAACAATATTTTGTGTCGTACTTATAGTTGTGTCTTAGGGGAATTTCAGTTCATCAATCTATTTCAGCATGGATATGATTTATAGCTGTGAGAGGGGGGGGGGGGATTTTGAAAAAAATTAAACCAAAAATCGATGACCAAAAATTTAGTAATGAATTTTAATACCCATATTTCTATAAAAACTTGTGTAATTTTTTATCCACATTTTAGGCTTCTTAAGCCTTACAACGCAGCTAAAATTTTCGAAGTGTCTGAAATTTGACCTAAAAAGCACGAAAATTTCATAAAACTAATTAAATTCTGAATTTTGATTTTTGATAATATTCCTTTAATTTTTCGTTCACACGAAAAGACTGAAAAAAATACATACTTTGAAAATGTGGAGAAAATTATTAACATTGACATATAAATCATTCAAAACGCCATTAAAATAGTCAAAAAATGTTTAAAATTTTCCAAAATATTCAAATTGTCAAACTTTTGTTGGTAAAAATTTTTTTTAAATATAAAAATGGTCATAAATCCTAAATTTTTTCGAAAATGCCATAAGAATTGTAATTTTTATTTTAAAAAATCAGTAAAAACGTTGTAAATGTGGTGAAAAAATAATGAAAATCACCAAAAATGTCGTTAAATTTGTTGAAATTTTTATAAAAATGAATAAATATTGTTAAAATGGTCAAAGAGTCATGAAAATTTTCCAAAACGTCATTGAATTTGTGAAAAGTTTTATGAACGCCAGTCAAAATATTATTGCAACAATGAAGGTCTAAAATCAAAAAAATCAATAAACTTGTGGAAAACGTCGTTAAAATTGTCAAAATTTATATAAAGACCATTACAAATATTTGTAGAAATGATCAAAAATTCATAAATATTTTTGAAAATTACGTCAAAATATCTACTATAAAATTTGTCATTTTTGTGTAATTTTTTCTAATATTTTCTACGACTTTCATAATTTTTCAACATTTTTACGATATATATCTGATTATTGCCATTTTTTAAAAATTTAAACGTCTTTTACAACGTTTGAAACGCTTTGCAGGATTTTTGAACAATTTGTAAGAAAATTTCAACAACTTTTTCATAAAATTTATAGCGTTTTTGTAATATTTTTACACTCTTTTTACAATTTTAATAACGTTTTAAATGATTTTCATGTTTTTTTAAAGCTGTTATTACATTATCTCTGATCTTTATCCATTTTTATTGCAATTTTAATAATTTAACGACATTTTCGGCCAGTTTTAAGACTATTTGGTCATTTTTATCATTTTTTAAATAACTTTAATGGGAGTTTCAACAATTTTAAACGAAATTTTCATCTGTTTTCAATATTTTTTAGTCATTTCCATCTTATTTTCAATCGTTTTTATGAGAATTTCAAGACGTTTTAACAGATTTTTCTACGATTTTCATGATTTTTTTTACGAATATTTTAATGTTTTTAATCGCTCTTGCGGTGTTCTTTAAGATCCATTTTGTTACAAAATTTTTTAAATACATTTCACAAAAAAATGAAAAATTCGCGAATTTTAATTTTTGAGATTTGGTGGACACCTTGAATTTGTCGGGATTTGATTTCTTCAGACTTTTGTGAAAAAGTTGTAAAAAAATCTCGTCTTGTCCATTGTCGAAAAATTTACCAATTTTTTTCGTCCCGTTTAAAAATTTTTCTTGAGTGTTCATTTTCTTGATTATTTTAGAAATTCATGATTTTCTCCCATAGGAGAATTTTCTAGAATAAAATTGCTATCATTTTTGTTGGGGGCGAGGAGGGGTGCTAAAATTGTTTGGAAAGTAGGGAAAAAAGAGTGACATTTGTCCGGAAAAAAACTACTTGAATATCGTTGGCTTGAAAATGTGAAATTTTTGTTATTTTTCTGGGTCAACTTCGATGTTACGTGATTTCTGATAATTGTGTGTCTAATATTTCGAGAGAAAAAAAAATGTAAAATCATAAAAACTTTCCTTTTTATGACTTGCAAAAAAATCTGAAATTGAAAAATTGATATGGCCAAGTATCTGACAGGTAAAAAGTCAACGAAAATATTTCAATAAAAAATCATAAAAGGTTGAAGAGTATTTCTCAATATGACATTTTAACAATGAGTCAGGTGACCATTTTTTGTGACAAGATTTTTTTCTTCCATATTTTTCCATAGAAATTCCTCAGCCCTAAGACAAATCCGGACCCGCCTCTAAACTGAAAAACTGTTCAATTTCGGAGGCATTGGAAGAAATTTCATTCTACAAGTTTTCTTTCCTATCATAATTAAACATCTTTTGATGAAAATTCGGCTTGAAACGCCAACATCCTGCAGCTTTTACTTTTGATAAGCAATACGTTGAACTGTACGGCTGAGCGTGAAAGAAGGGGTCACTCAGACTCGGATATCTCACTCGATTAAAAATCTCTCCGCTAATGATGTTCGGTTGGCTTTCGCTTTGAAAAACGTCCGGCACGAATCGCTGGCACGAGGGCGCAGGCAGGCACTGGGCCGGCAGATCGTGTCCAGAGAGAAAAACAGCTTATATTAAGGGGGAAAAGGCAAAGCCAAAGCCAGCGACGAGCGACGAATGTCGATTAGCATTTTAATTAGAATGCCGGCGCGGCGTCGAGTCGTTGTCGTGCGAGTTGCGAATCGTTCGCGAACGTTTTTGTAAATAATGGACGCGGCGCGAGCGTGAGAATTGGATACAGAGTCGGGGTGGGTAGAGGGGCGGGTATGGTGCACTACAGTACGTGGATACAACGACGGTAAATTTTTATATCGGTTGTAAAAATTTTGCAGTAGTTGTGCCCCTCGCTGCACCCCAATCGAGTAGCGTTTTTTTTCGTCAGCGCGGCGTTATTTTTAATGGACGGTTCGCGTGTATAGTAGACGACGGCTGGAGGGGGAGGGACGAGGGGGGCAAGGACGACGCGACGGTCCGTAGCGCGAGTTATGTATTCTTTATTTATTAAATATGTTTGAATTGGCGTCTGAACGTCTTACGACCCAGACTAAAAGGCGTCTGCGGATATGGAGGCGCCACTAAAATTTACCCTTTACCTTGTACCCTCCCCCCGGCGCGGTGCGTCGTTCATTTTTCGTACACCGTGTTGCTGTACATAGCGTGCAACGCCGACGCCGCAGCCAACCCTCGCCCATGGTCCGACTGCGGCCTTTGCCAGCTCGAAAAATTCGTTTCGTACCGGCGTAGGTGATTTAGGTTAGTAGAATCACCTGGCTGTCATTGCGATGTGTCATCCTTGAACGGGGCAGAAAAGGGGTAGGGAAATTTTTCTAATGGAATGTGATTTCGCAGCGAGTATCCGTAAGGCCGAAAATAATGAGAAATAGAAGGGAGGGATTGCGAAATTGTAAACCGCATTTTCCCCCCCAGACTCCGCGTCATCTGGCGCAGAATGTCAAACAGAAAAGCCCTGCTTTCTTTACGATCCACGATGAAGCTCGTGTTGCTTGTAGCGATACCGAAGGGGGTGAGTGGTGATGTTATTTGCGTGCGAAATGAGATTCGTGCTCCCTTATTCCATCCGCGATATCTTTAGACCGCTTGTTTGAAAGTTTCGTATCGTCTCGCTCCGACTACAGGCCGAACGAGCGAGGGTTTTCCCAGAAGACGACTTCGCTCGTGCAAGTTTTCGCAACGTCCTACACAGGGCCAGAAGGGTGGCGTTTTTCCTTGTCACTGCTTATAATGTACGTCGCACGGCCGCCACTACAACCAAGATATATGTTTTATTTGTTCCAGCGGCTTGAATTTCCAAGATTTAATGGTACGACAAGGAGCTATCGATTCACTACCAAAAACTCCTATCATATTGGGTTTCGAGTGTTCCGGCGATATCGAACAAGTCGGCGAAAATGTTAAAGATTTCAAAGTAAGTTCGCAGTTTTACTCGTTTTCGTATATAAAGGGTGAGTTATCGCGTATACGAACCACCTGTTTGTCTCGTATATGATGAAAGTTGTATATGTATGTCGTAACACAGCATAAGGGTTGTGCAGAAGACTTGTCCACGTCCTTGTAATAAACGTATATCTATATTTGTATGGATACGTATGACCTGATTTTTACATGATAGATACGTTTGTACATATTATCCATACTGCATTTGATATTACGAAAAAATATATTATGACAGGGGTTTCATGGTCGTTGTTTCTGAACCGAGAAAAAGAATTAGGGTTTGTGGAATTTTCCCCAAATATTTTATGGCGTACGATTGATTGCATGACTTTCGAAGTAGATATCTACGTGGGTTTTACACGAAACGTTTGTGGTGGGCGTATTGTATTTGGAAAAATTTCAGACTACGTACGTATAGCTTTGTAACAAGCTATGTGTAAGGACTTCGTAGCAGGTACTGTAATGTTGGGATATTGTTCGATCGAATACCTAGATATTGAAAGTTTATATTATTTATACTTCGTGACAAATTTTTCTTCTATATTTTCTGCCCCCTCCCCCCACACACACACTAGAAAAAGGTTTTGTTTTTATGGGGGAAAAATTCCTATTGGATTTCAATTCCATGCGAAGTGTCTCGAATTTCCAAACAATTTGAAAAATTGAAAATTTTCGCGTTAATATTTTTCAGTGCAAGTTTTTAAAGTTTTCTGAACATTTCTGCACCCCCCCCCCCCAATGAGGAACATGAGATAAAACGAATATTTCTTTCAAAATGGGGAAAACTGAAAATTTTCCAATTCTCTTCAAAGAGACAACATTATCATGTTTGAAAAATTTTGAAATTTTTATAATGTTCCACGATTTTTCCTGGGGGAGGGGGTGAGACAACTTTGCACCCTTATCTCAACTGAGAATGCTGACGGTAGAAACAGAACTTCGATTTGGTCACTTTCAAAGTGACCCAAGTTGAAAAAAATCAATGAAATTTTTTTTCCAATTCAAAGTCAATTTTTTGAAGAAATTTTGATTTTTTCGTGTTGATGTAAGATTACCTAATGTAATCCTTTTAAAAAATGAAAACTTGAGGCAAAAGTATAGTTGTTGAAATTGTTGAGATTTCCATTAATTCATTTCAAATATTATGTAACTATCAAAAGATCATAAAAACCATTTAGAATTCTATTAAAATTTCTTGAATTTTCATAAAAATTTGGTAAAAACTTTGTTTAAAAAGTTAGAAAGAAGTATCGAAAATCTCGTAACATTCATAAAAATTGTGGGAAAATGTTGTGGAAAAAATGTCATGAAAAACATTACAATATTCAAAAGTTATCATGAAAATTGATAAAAATAATGCAAAAACGGTGAAAAGTATAAAAATGTTGGAAAATGTGAAAATTCTAGCAGTTTTTACAAAATTTTCGACGGATTTCATGATCTTACTATATTATCTAGTAATTTTTGTAATGATTTCGACAATTATTACATTTTCGGCGATTTTCACGTTTTTTGGTATTTAAAAAAAATTTTCGAATAATTTTTATGAAAATTTTGACAATTTTTACGAACTTTTGGACGATTTTTATGATTTTTGAAACCGCTCTTACCATATTTTTACTGATTTTTGTCAATATTTTGACAATTTTTAACAACATTTCCGGCAATTTTCATGCTTTTCTGTTACTTTTTTTCATTTTTACGATTTTAATGTTAATTTTAACAATTTGTAGATTTTCGACAGTTTTCATGAATTTTTGACCATTTTTACAATTATTTCCCCTCTTTTATGACATTTTCAAGAATTTTTACGAAATTTTTGACAATTATTTTTGAACTGTTCTTACCGCATTTTCACTAATTTTTGTTAATATCTTGACAATTTCAACGACATTCTCGACAATTTTCTTACTTTTTTTACCCTTTTTTTGATATTTTAAATAATTTTTGTGAAAGTTTTAAGATGTTTTATAAAATTTTCGACAATTTTTGTGGTTTTGCAAGAATTTTTGCAATATGTTTACCAATTTTCATGACAATTTCAACAGAGCGTCTGTAGGATTATGGAAGTACCCGATGGAAAAGTCATGGATTTTACTGTTGATTGAAGTCATAAATTTTTGACTTTTCATTGGACAAAATTCAGATTGGATTATAATTAATTTGAAATTTTTTTCGTGTTTTTTTTTTGGCTTTGTAAAGTTACAAAAATTTTCTGTAAAAAAAAACATTCGATGTACAAAAAAGGTCTTAGAAAAAAAAAGTATTTCCAAAAGAAAATCCAGATAGACACGATTTTAAACAATTTTTACAATATTTGCACTGATTTTTGATATTTTTGACCACTTCAACAAGATTTTCCACAATTTTTACGATTTTTTGACTTATATTAATCATATTTTAAAAGGTTATGAAAATTTTAACGATTTTTATCATGTTTGATTTACTATTTGAAATCGGTTTACAAATTGAAATTGTTGATATAGTGATGGAATTTCTTACAAATTGTTGAAATTGATCAAATTATTTTAAAACTTGCGAGCATTTTCGAGAATATTCTTTGGAAGAAAATGTCGAGAATATTCTCCTTTTTTTTTTTTTTTTTTTGCCTTTAAGTGATTTTTACGAGATTTTTGATACTATTTTTACACATTTCTGATGATTTTTTTTGACATTATAATTTCAACAACATTTTTGACGATTTCCATATTCTTTTTGGCCATTTTTATCATATTTTGAATAATTGTTAGGTAAAGCCAATTTCAACAATTTTTACAACTTTTTAATTCATGATTTTTTGACCATTTCTGCGATATTTTCACAAAATTTTTAACAAAAAAATTATGTGCTGAAATGTTCGAGAATATTCTCAATATTATGCGAGAATTTTCTGGGAATTTCTCGGCGAGAGAAAATGCTCGAGAATTCGCCAAACCTGATTTTCACATCATTTTGAACGACTTTATTGCAATTTCAATGATTTTAATAATATCTTTGACTTTATTTTAAAGACTTTTTTTTTTTGCAATTTTGTTTATATTTCAACGATTTCTAAAACATTTTGTTGTGAAGTCCATCCCGATTTGTATGAAAAACAAATAATTGAACTTAGAAAGAAGATAGATCCACTCTTCAAGCGGACATATTGGTACATGGATATGTCTAATCTTTTTTAAATCCAAAAAAGCCTGACAAAATGTTTGAAAGTCAAATTTTTAAATTAAAAAAA
>FIZU01058136.1:0-10535 GCA_900064475.1 Pseudococcus longispinus
TACAAAAATATGGGGTTGTACATCTAGACTTATTACACAATATATTTTTCACAATTGCACCTCTGAAAGGGGTTACCAAAATGGCCCTTCGAAAGCTTAAAATGTCCATTTGTCCTTGAAAGTGATCGAAATTTTTTTCAAAAAATTCCAAAAGTTACCCTTGATACTATCTACCACCCTTGCAAATTTGAAAAAATTCGGTCGAAACTGCCAAAAATGGAAATTTTTAACGAAAACCCACATTTAACCCTCCCGAAGGGGTTAGAGTTGAGATATCGAGCTAAAAAATTTTTTACGGAGGTTTTAGACCATAAGGACCAACTTTCACTGGATAATTTAAAATTCTGTATTCAGGGTCAAAGTTGCTCAATTTTGCTGAATTTGCAGTACCTATATGAGAGATATCGACTTGAAACAAGCCCAGACATGATTTTTAGGCCCCTAGATCATCTTGAAGAGGTTGTGAGTTTCCAAAATGGCGTCATTTTGGGTATTTTTGGGTGCCACTTCTCTACTTTCAATCTAGAAAGTAATGACGGATTCGAGTTCAGAAGGGTCAAATTATGTGAAATTAATACCTACCAAAAATGCCCCTACCCCTTTATGTGCAGAAATTGGGGTGTTTCCATTTCTAAACCCTCCTTCTGCTCACTCTCTTAAGGGCAATTTTTGATAGCCCTTTTTCCCAAAATTTCCTTTCGGTTCATACTAGAAGAAAAACCACGTGTCAGCTCGTGTTTTAAAAAAAAACTGCATTTACTCTCTTCTTTTGTGTTTTTCAGTTGATGGGAACATTAATAGATTTTGAATTATCGTAGTACGTGCTTTATTAAGGAAAAAAATTATTGAACGAGTATTTAATGCGAGTAGATGGATTTCATATGTGATTTAAACAGTCGCAGTATTCCGCTGTTGTGATAGACTTTCATGAATCATCTTGTTTATTCGCCAGTATTTTTAAATTGGTGCTGGCACAGAAGAGGGTTCATATGTTGGTGTATGAAAAACGATAGTAATTGCTCTTTGATGATGAATACTTTCAGAAAATAATTTCTTTGTTATGATCACGCTTTTATAGATTGAAGGGAATCATTGTCCTACGTGTAGCTTTTTCAAAATTTATTTTGGATTGGTTGGATGAGTCAAAGTGTGATGGAATTATATAACATATCCCACATTATTTTTTAGTAAGATTTTTAAAAGAAATGGTTAGGTAAGGTAGATAGGTACCCGTATCTGAACTAGTTGAAATACTAATATAATGTACATGCATAGGGGGCACAACAAAGCACAACTTCAGTATCTTGATTGAATAAAATGGCTCATTGGATCTGCATGGTTTGAAATTGAATACACTGTGGTGAATTTCTAACGAATATTATCAACCTAGGTATCGCATTATATCACTCGGTTTATGCACGAACGTAAATTGTTTAACGACAAAGAAGTAATCCGTAGGTAAGTAAGTCTAAGTACGAGTACATATATACGTACTTGGTATGTACGTGGTAGGTACGTGTAGTTTTGATTATAAAATAAAGCATACATTCATATACCAGGTAAACCAATGTATACGAATTGTTCTGTTTAGAGGTATGTCAATACATTCGATTTCGAACACATCGTCGCTTTGCAAATGTAGCTACAGTATGTAGGTATAGGTATTGGTACTTGCAAAGATATAAGCTTACATATTAAAATATTGCTGATGGTGCGAAATATGCAGGTTTCATTTCATAATTAGTCACTGTAAAAATTAATAAAGGTTGACTCACGCCGGACTACCGGAGTCATATCTACAAGATCTGCTTACATTAAGTAATATGCGAGCATTTGCGGACTCATTTCTTATCGTTAACAAAACAGCAAATTTTATCAAAGCACATATACTTCCTTTCGATTACTGTGAGCGTGATAATAATGCATAAGAGAACTGATAAAATAGTTATTTCAAAAAGATAACGTGAAATAGAGAAAAAATTTATATTCGTTTACCTACACATGGAAAATTTATCAAAAGGCATTTTGTTTTTAAGCAGAACGGATGTGAGATATTTTTCTCACCAAAATACAGATCTATACCTACTGAAATTAGCATATTTGTGGGAAAAAATGATAAATTGCGTAGTAGTCGGAGTATAACAAATTTTACCATTGAAATTGAAAATTTTGACCCATTATGTTAATATATTTTTACAAATAACTTTAAACGTTGGTAATTAAGCGACATTGTATTATTTTCAGCTACGAGTATTTAAGCTATTGGTATGTTGATAAACATTTTACGTTGGTAAGTTAAATGAGCAACACATAAAAATTGCCAACTCCGTCTCTGCAGTGATTTTTCTTTTGAAATGGAATTCTCGCGAGCAGCTCGATTATAAAAATCACCTGCTCGTAAACAAGATCAATGAGCTGCGTAGAAGCAGGAGTAATATTTCAACGCGTGTTTGTAATTAGCAATTGAAGCAAAAATGTATTGTCAACTAGGTATTCTTTTGCATTTGAATTGAAGTACTTACCTAACACATATTTGTATTACAAACGTTACATTTACCAACTAGGTACCTACCTGAAACCCTACCAAAGCTATATAGAATACCTGCGAATCGAATACCAACTGTACCTACACAACATGTAAATTATGAACGATTTTACTTCAGTAATGAGTTTAGTGATAGGTATTTCTAAAAATAAACATTGAAAAAAACAGTGGGGTAGAGTTTAAAGAAAACGTAACATACTCGTACGTTTAGAACAATGCTTTGCAACGTGATAGTACAGTCATTGTCATTGTATAGTTATGCAATAAAACAGCTGTGTTTAGATGTTTAAATCAGACAAATACGTGATATCCTACTAGGTGCAAATATAGGTAATGTCTGCGTGTGGTGAAAAATGCTCAATATCATATTCATACAAATATTATATACCTAGTTACCTACCTTGAAAAGCTTATTTTTTCGATGCATCATCTAAGCCCTGCATTACACGAGTCTCATAGTCTCTTTTAGTTTTAGCAAATATTATTTTTTATATTTACATTGCAATATTTCAATCTTTCAAAATTATTTAAAAATATAGTCTTTCACTGATGGTGAAATTTTTTTGAAGTTTTTATAAAGAGCATAGCTAGATAAGGAAGGGTATAGGATAATTTGGTCTTCCTCGGGAATTTTGAAACTAACACAGTCCTGCAATGGAAATGATGTTAAAAAAATATTAGGTGGTTTTAGTTGTATTTTTTGTACTGATCACAAAAAAAAGAAATGAAAAAATTCAATCATGTCGAATTTCTTCCACAAAACTAATTTTTTCAGAAAATTTACCTATTTTTCATCATTTTGAACTCAAGAAATCGATTTTTGGGCGAACGAGGAGTTCTACGAAAAAATTGAGAAAAGACAAAATTGTTGAAGGTAAAATTTCCTTTCCCCATTGAGCAATTAGTTTTTTCGTAGGGGTCAATTTTTCGAGAAATTTTTTTTTTATCGTGGATATCTCGAAAACTCGATTCCCTAGGAAAAAATTGATTTCTCGTTAAGTAAAGGAAATTTTACGCTCTATAATTTTGTTTCTATTAATTTTTTCCATCAGAATCTAAGTTCTCTCAGAAACTTAATTTTTCTTGTCAATTGTTCATTTTATTCAACATTCGAGTTGTTTTTTCAGGTTAGTCGATTTTTTGGGCGAAGTAGGGGTTCTAGGAAAAAAATGAATAGAAACAAAATTGTAGGGTGTAAAATTTCCTTTTTCAAGAATGAATTGATCTTTTTCTAAGAGATTTAGTTTTAGACATATCTAAGATGAAAGATTACACCTGATGATTCAACTTTCAGTGAAAATATCTTGAAAATTAAATTACCTAGGAAAAAAATAGGCTACGTAGAGAAGGGAAATTTTGTACTCTACAATTTTGTTTCTATTCATTTTTTTCATAGGGTGCTTTGTTTGATCATAAAATGAGCTTTAAATAAGAAAAATAATTGTAAAAAATTTTCAATGAAAAAATCTGTTTTGTGAAAAACCTTTAGGTGATTGAAAAAAACCAGTAACATTTTTGAAATTTACGCTAAAAAATTAATCAAAACCATCCTACAGAACCGAAACAACATTTTTCATATTCTAAAATTTTCAACCGAATTTTTCGAAACCAGCAGAAACAATGGATTTTACCAAGGGTCATTCTTGAAAACTTTTCAATTTTTTAATTTTTTTAGAGTGTTTCTTAGTATAGAAATGCGTACCTATTTTAAAATTTCAAAGCGTAATATCGACATGTTCCTTGAGGAGTCCAAAAAAAATGAACAAAATAAATACACTTTTCAAGCAAACATATTTGGTACATGGATATGTTTTCTTAAACTCCATAAAGTTTTCAAAAGTCTAACAAAAAGTCCTTCCTATCTCCATACTACCCACGAAACTATAAAACATAGGATATGCTTTGACTCATTGAATTTTTCAAGTCCATAAAGTCGTGATATTTCTAATTTTCTTGAAATTTTTCAAGTCCAAAAAGTCATTTGAATTTTGAAAAATTTTCCAAATTCAAAAAAGTCAGACAAAATATTTAAAATTTGTTGTAACGCATTTTCATAGGTGAATTTCGTGATGGGATTTTTTTGAAAAATTTTCGAAATCCAATTCCAATTACAAGAAGTTAGTAGAAATCTGAAAAATTTTCCAAATTCAAAAAAGTCCGACAAAATGTCTAAAAGTTAACCTTGGGTAAAAAGCTGTTTGACAAAATGTCTAATTTGAACTTTCTTGAAATTTTTCAAGTCCATAAAGTCTATGATAAAGTTTAAATTTTTCAGTTCCAAAAATTAATTTGAGTTCTTGAAAATTTTCTAAGTCCAAAAAAGTCTGACAAAATGTCTGAAAGTCATGTTTCTAAGTTCAAAAAATCTGAATTTTTTGTTTGACAAATTGTCTAAAAGTTAACATTATCTCTGAAATTTTTCAAGTTCAAAAAGTCAATAAAAATCTGAAAAATTTTCAAGTGCAAAAAAGTCTGACAAAATGTCTAAGAGTCATCGTCAAAAAGTTTGGTAATGGAATTTATGAACACGAAAAATGGACACGAAAAATGGACTTCGATCTTAAAAATAGCCCTTGCACTATACTTACCACTAATGACATTTAAATGCATTATCATCCTGAATTTGGATTAAATTCATTCATTTTTTTCCAGTTTTTTTTTAAATACCCGAATGACACCATTTTGAGAACCCGCTACCCTTCCCTAGATGACCGAGGAGTCTAAAACCTACGTCTGGCATATGTTTTAATTTGATATTTATCAGATATTGTAATTTCAGCAAAATCAAGAATTAAAAGGTTTTTTTTTCAACTCATTTCACCTACTAAAATTTTCTTAAGTCAAAAATGCTCAATTCTTAAGAATAAAGTGAAAAATTGTCGATCTTGCTAAAATTTGCTGTATGATAAATATCGACTTGGATCATGTGGAAACATGAATTTTAACCCCTTACAGCTAGATCATCTCAGAGGAGGTCATGGGTTCACAAAATGACATCATTCGAGCATCTTAAAAGAAAATTGGAAAAAATGAATAAATTTCAAAATTCCAGCTAAAGCCCAAATCACCCCTCCCTTACTCGGCTATGCTCTTTGAGAGAAGATGTAGTATATGAAAATAACGTGAGACTAGTTCTATATTTTTCAAGAAAATTAGGTGAACATCTAGACATGTTACCTACTTACATGATTAAGTGGGTATCCATTTTCAAAATGTTTTATTCATTATCTTTCAATTCGCAGACTAATTTAGTTAATCATTGGTTTTCTCAGTTCATTCGATTTTACGCGAAATAATGAATCACGCAGTGTACAAAACCAGTACCTAATCAATTTCTAGACGTTCTATTTCCTGTTCATACGTATGTAATGTAGTTAGGTACTATATGTACACTTTACTTACTTTAACCGTTATAAATGTGCAGAGCTACAAATACAAATACCTATATGAATTGAAGGTTATCGATTTTATCATGACATGTATCTACCTATGTAGATTATCATGAGGTATACTAGTGGCTACTAATCGTATATATTATGTGCCTACTCGCAAATATACATATAGGTAGGTACTAAGTATACCTACATTTATGTAGAAAATTTGCAAAACTGCAAACGTTAAGAATCATTTTCAAAATTTGATTGGTTTTAATGGACTTTATATCTAGGGTTGATTAACTTTTTCCTTATCATAAACTGCCATTTTACCCGGAAAATTTTCTACACGAATATATTCAAGACGTATCCTCTTACTTGTCAGATACGTAATTGCATAAATCCTAAATGTCCATTTAAATGGAAGAAATTTGCTTTTTTTATCTTATCATTTTTTTAAAAGGAAATTTGAGGTTCTAAATCAATAAAACATACAATCAGTACTTTGGTACTAGTAGGTATCATTTTGTAACATCAACATTTTTGTAAATATTTTTGTCAGTACAAAGTTCACCAAAGGTTAATCGAGCAGATGACAAAAGAAATACATACAAAAATGACACGAATAGATAATATATTCTTTAAATAAATAATTTACTATATTATTACACATAGGTAAGTAAACGATATTAAATATTAGTTTAATAAATAATGCATAAACATATAAAGCTGTACATAAACCGATTATACACATGTACAGAAGCCAATTCATGCAAAGAATGACTCAAAAAACCGTTTTGTTATTTTTATGACGTAAACATTGAATTACAGATACGTAACGTTTCATCCAATCAACGAACTCTCGATCTGCTACCATTCTTCCTTTCGGCACAATATCATTTCCGGATAACTTGATCCTACAAATAAAATAATTGCAATTTAACACGAGAGAAATAATGAAACAACGTCTGGAGGAAAACACAAAACAGCAAGATCGTGAACATTGAACTTTAGTACGAAAACATGGTAACTGTAAATTACGTACGTAAAACTGAAAAAAGAAAAAGTTGTAAACAGCACAAGGAAAACAGCTACCACTATAATACTACAACAGTTGACGAAGTATGTTTCATTCATTCGTGCTTACCATAATTCAACATTTTTTGAACAATCGGAGCCATATTTTTCCACATTCTTCAAATTTGTTTTCGCTTCGTGTATGGTTTTTTTTAACTTTGCTAGAAATTCTCTCTGGTCTTGTTTTATTTGATGTTTTTTATCGAGAAGAGATTCTGAAAATTGAATGGAAATCTATGAGGTATTAAGTTGCAATATTGTTCGAAATATTTTTAATTATATCTAAGATTTTATAGACGATTATGTCGACTGCTCGTGATACTTCACATTCCAAACTATCTACGTTCTAGAAGAAACGTTGATAAAGCTGCTCATCAGCAAAAACATTATGAAAAAGTAATTAAGCTGAGAATTTTTTTATAGCTAATTAACTATTCATCAGAAATGACTCACACGGGGCGCAGATTCATATTAATGATATTAAATTCGTAATTACTCAGTATGTATGTATCATACTGATATTAAATTTTAGGTAGGTATTTCAGATAAAATTTCGTAAACATTATATTAAATAATTTTTTCGTAATTTTTAATTAGGTACATGGCTTTCATTTTACCATCCTTGTTTTTTTTTGCAATTTGAAAATTAAAATTGAAAAATATGTCTAATCCTACATACCAGGTTTGATGGAAGGCTGTTTGAATTTTTTTACCAAATTTTCGTACAAATTCTCTAAATAAATCAAATAGTAACACTGCTCCGTGCAAATATTCAAAGACGAGTCTGGTAAACTGTTGCATTCGTTGACTTCGGAAAACCTATAAAACAATTCGTTTTACATTTATTAGAAAAATGAACCTAGAAACAAGTAATTAAAAAAGAGTTTCATTTATTCAGTTCAAAAATAATGTAACACTACATCGCTTGTTTTTTATTAAATCGTAAGAGTGTAATAAAAAAATTAATTATTTGATTGTCGTAGGTGGTTCTAAATTATACTCACCAAGCGTTATTCAAGACTTTTTGCAAATCGAGCTGTTTCAATCCCACCAATTCATTGGTTAAGTTTTGCGGCGACAAATTAGCAAATTGTGTTAATTTTTCTGATTCTTCTTGTTGAACAAAAAGTTCTATTTGTTTTTTGCAGTAATTTTGACATTTGATGAACATATTTATTGGATCATCCGACAAGTGACTAATATGTTTCATGGCTTCGGGTTCCGATAAACACTAGAACATGATTCAGATCAGTGCCAATATCGGTAATGTTTATTGTAAAAATATTTAATTAAAATTACCGTTTGACTATTGATGTCGAAAAAATCAGCGAAAAATTTTTCTTTGTCGTCTTCGCAAGAGTAATCGATAATTTTATCAGATTTGTTCTTGATTAGATCAAATTCATTACGAAGATAATTTTCTCTGGTAACCATACATTGTTTTTGGCACTCCGATTCCAACCATATTTTGAAAGTTTCTTTTTGAAATCCCATGTAATTATTCTAAAAATAATTCGAATGATGGTTTAATCAGCGCACAGATATTAATTACACGCGTTGTTTACTTACGTCACTTAATACGTTGAATAATTCTAATTTAGCGATCTGTACTTTGTCCCGAAGCTGTTGAAGATTTTTTTCATTATTTACATTTTTGAAAAAATATTGAACGCATTCTTTCTTCAGCTGGGTTAATTTCGAGTCGTTTAACCTAACAGAAAATATAAAATTAATTAATGAAGTCGTGTAATTTAAACTTTCATATTCATTTGCTTACTCACCACGAGCTTTCTGAATTTTGCTTAGAATTAATATAATCTGCAAGGTTTATTGTCGCACTGAGCGTATCTTTCAACATATCTATCACAATCTGGTATAAACTGGAAATTGGAATATTTGAGGTTAGTCGTATTATATCGTTCATCAAAGTAGCCTTTTCTGTCAGCAAATCCATTTCTGATAAGATGTTCTGATGTTTATTAAAATCGTGGACATTTTTTAAACAGCATTTGATAATTTCTACCCGATCTTTAGTAATATTCTGAAAAAAACTGAAGGTTAGTGAAAAAAAATTGAAGGTGCAGTCATAAAAAATCCGGTAATATACCTCTCGAGTATTTTTCTCTGATTGCCAAAACGAAATTAAGTAATTTAAATAAGCATGCATCTCTGATAATTCTTTGATCAGCTTTTCTCGTTCGCTTAGTTTCAAATCGATCATTACGGAAGCGTAATCCAGCATTTCTTTTTTCTTCACTAACTCTTCGCGTTCTTGTTCTAAATAGCGAAAATTATTGGATCAGTATTTTCAAAACATTTCCGCGTTATAAGAAATGAAGAATATAACCTTTCTCAATCACTTTAGCTTCAAACGAAGCAATCTCATTTTGATTTGTTGCAATATTTTGATAGCACTGCCTCAGTTTTTCGTGTAGATCATTGAAAGACTTGAGTTGCTCAAGTTCTTGAAGGGTTTTCGAATTTTTCTGCATATAAATTAGATTAGAATACATCTATGATGGTCAATTAAACGGTTTTTAAAAAGTAATACCGTAATGAAAAGTTTCTTCCTTTTTGTTGTTTTGGATGTATTCAATTCATGCAACATCAACACTTTCCTTATGTAACGAACTTCTTTCGCCGGAATAACATGAGTGATGACATTTCGCCATATATCTCTCAACTCCGGAGGAGACAATCTGAAAAGAGAAGATTGATTAATAGAAATTAGTTTCGAAAGCAGAAATGAATATTCGAACAAACCTTTGAAATTCGTCTTCAATCTGTTCGGTAGACAAGTTTTTATCTTGAAATCCGAGAGATAAAAACCAATTTTTGAGTTCAGATGCGATGTTTTCGGACATGATGAACTTTGAAAAGGGTCCCGATCTTATTGTATTATTCTGATTTCTTAATTTCTTTCATACGAGTTTGTTATGCAGTCAACTACGCTTTCGTACATTACATTTTACTGATCTGAGACCATGTCTGACACTTTGAGCTGATAAAACAATCACAAACACAGAAAATTTACTCCAATTTTTTTTGTTTAAATTACCGCGAAATGTTGCTGGTTATCAGTTTATCAATTTGACATCAACTTTCATAAAAAACTGGCTGAGTGAACTTTCATACTTAATATGACGACGACAAAACGAAAACGATGAAAAAAACAAAATCATTTATTTTCCATCAGTCGAAAAGAACGAAAGTTCTGACTCTGAGAACAAATTAAACTATTATAATATATCTTATTATTTAATTTATTAAACTGTCTAAAAAAGAATAATAGCGAAATTCGAAACAGGCTTGGGTACCGAATCAATACCGAAATACCGATACCGCAAAAACCGCTTGTTTTTAAAGGAAAATACCGAAATACCGATACCAAAAGGTTTGGAAAAGATTCAAAGAGCGATACCGAATACCGAATCAATTTTTAATCGAGTACCGAAATACCGATACCGAATCATTTGAAACGGTATTTATTCGGGTTTCAATAAATTTTTAAACAATTAAAATAATCCACTTTAGGCACT
>FIZU01058138.1:0-15830 GCA_900064475.1 Pseudococcus longispinus
AATGTCGAGTAAGAAGTAGCTCAAAAATAGCTACTGTTTGTAGTCCATTATTACAAAAATCAGAAAAAATTTTATTGTTGTTGAAATTTACAATTTTTGCCTCCTCCATTATGCTTACTTAGGTTCGATTCCGAATTTTTGTGATATTTTTTACGATTTTTAGTTATTTTCAAACTTCTATGTTTTTTGGGGTAATTTTTGCAAGTTCTAAATTCTTCGAACAAATTCCCGAATAAATTAATAAATTTTCTCTACTGTCGAGCAGATACTTACCACCGATTAAAACCACCGAATTTAGGTCGGTGGCTATACCATAATTGCTAGATACGTGAAGTCCTTGTAAATTGATTTCGGCCGATTCGTTGTCAACTTTGGCGAGTAATCGAGCTCCATGGACATCGATACGTACTATAACGCTATGCCACATGTCCCTATTCAAACCTGCAAGGTCAAGACTTGATTAGTTTGTGCGGTATTTTTATGACGACGAAAGCTCTCACCTTTTCCAACGGTTACCGAAGTCAGATGTTTACCGAAGACGTGTACCACTTTGAGTTGTCCTTTTTCGACGATAATATAAAGGGCATAAGGGGGTGATCCTTCTGGTCTGTTTTTCACGCTGTGATATACCAATAAACCATGCGGCAGACGTGTTTTAAACTGGAATGATATCTCGCGACATAGTCTAGGATAAATTTTCAATTAAAATATTGAAATTTTGAATACTTGATCAGCTAGCAGGGCGATTAAAAGGTAACCTGTCCGTTATATTATAAAATTTACGTAGCAGGCGCGATTTGATATAGTTAAAACCTTGGATAGGCCTATACCTATCATAGCAAACGAAGGTAAACTAAAAAGAGGATTAGCTAAGTTTAATTTTCAACCTTCGAATGACGTTCGGCTTTAGAGCAAACGTTATGATAATCCTGCTTTAACATTTAATCCACCTGTCGCGTATCCCCATCTTAAAATCTCGTTGAATTATTAAACGCTTATGCGTATACGGCAAGCTCGATAAATCAAAAAGTTGGAATTGCAAAAATTCGAGAAAAAATAATAATACGTTTCCGTACAGTGCTGACAAAGCGGATTCGCGGAGTGGTTCTGCGCGGTATAATAAGTACGAGAATGGAGGATGTCTATGTATATGGATGCGTGTATTGTGTATGTAGATTGTAGACGTACTGTAGGTAGTACCTACTCGTATATTTTTTTCGAAAGTCGAAACGTTACGTTGTGCAGTATTTAAACGAACATGGTTCAAAGTTTGCGCTAGAATAACTTTTACGCCGTATGCATTCTCGATTTTCGTTTCCTCGTCCTGTATATGTTATAGTATAGTTGTAGGTACGTATTTGTAAAATGGTATACAGTATACCATTAGGTAGAGAGAATGTACCCATTCATTCGCATTGTAGAGACGTATTCGGTTTGGAAATGGCATCGATTAATACGACGTTATTCTGTTCTGTTGATTTTGTTATTTGCTGTATCATTAGAAATGTTTCATATTTTCTCGTAGGTGTTCTAAAAAATTTTTAAAGTTAGTAATTAAAAAACACCTAACGCCTACGTAGAATTCCTCTCGCTATAACGAATGGAAAGGTAGTTATACGTTGAAAGGGTCGATTTTTTACCGAAATTTTTCTCCCAACTGAGGGATTAAAAATTCGACATCGTAATAGTAGTTGTAACGTTATGACCGGATTTCCTTTTGAAATTTTTGTTTCGTTCGGATATTGCATAATAGAAATGTATAATAGCTGAGCCATAGTTATGTGTATTTTGTTCTCGTCTCCAACCCCCTTTCCCCCCTCGGTGTACTTGGGTACTTTTCAATACATATTTCATTCTAAAACTTTCGCAACTTTGTAATGATGTAGACCTAACTACTTACGAGCGTATTCCCCTTATTCCGGAATGCTGTACGAGTAATGTTCCTTGCTGTGTAAGTTTTTCGCCATGTATTCACTATCCAAGCCGCTGGTGTAGGTCCCAAGTGTGCTAGACTCTATCCTACACCCACGTTGAGATTGTGTGGGTTACCAGTTAATTGACTTTTCCATCTGATTATGGAGCTATTCAATAATGTATGCATGATGCATTTCTACGAGTTTACATTTGCCTAGTTTATCATTTTTTATAATTTGGAAGAATGGTTCAAGAGTGGTGAATCAATTTAGAATCGAGTTTTGCATGATCCAAGTGGCAGCATTTGATGGAACAGACTCGAACCTTTAATTTTTTTGACTCCAATGTTTAAAAAATGAGTAAATTTTAGTTTTCGAAATTCGTTTTCCAAAAATTTTTCGCTCTTGATTCGCTCGGGCTCAATCACTTTCACTGTTTTTGAAAAGTTTGTGTATGTATAAAAATTCAAGTTTGAATTTTAATTCTTGTAGGTCGTTTTGTGAAAATTTTTTAGGCTCAACAGTTATTGAAAAAAATTGGTGATTCTTGGTTCTCAGGCATCTTTTGTTGAAAACTATTTTCCCCTTTCGTTCCATTTTGCTCCTTTTACTCATTTTCGAGTAATGTGAATAAATGGGTAATATTTCTCAAAACTTAGAAATAGATTAAGGGATTTAAGACATTTTTTTCGTCATGAACTTTTTTCTTGATCAAACGAATAGTTACAACCTTGCACTAATTTTGAACAGTTGGCAAAACTATTTGCATAAAAGATTGCAGAAGTTCTAGTTAAAAGTCACGTAAAATTCAACGAAATCTCACCAGAATTATGTGAAATATTGAAAAATGCTCCAAAACACGTTAAAAATTGTTTGAATTGAGAGAAAAATTTTGTTCAGCTTGAACGAAAGTTCTAGAAAATGACTTGAAAATTGGTAAAAACTCAATAAAATTGCGTAAAACATTGTAAAAAATTTTTAAATGTTGAAAACTGTTGCACTTGTAGAACAATTTTCGTAAAAATAGAGTAAGTTGCCAAATTATCGTGAAAATTTTTCAAAATGCCAGAAAAACTGCCGAATCTTCATAAAAATTGTAGAAAAATATTGGCCCATTGAAGAAATAAATTGAAAAATCACCAAAGTAGTGTACAATTTTAATGTTAAAATATATTTCAACTTAATTTTTCAAAAATTTTGATAATTTTGACGACAATTTGAAGATATTTGCTGCGCTTTAATCATTTTTATGAACCTTCGTTATTTAAAAAAAGAATCTGTCCAATTTCAATACTTTTCACGCAAATTAGAATAATTAACATAGGATATGCTTTTGCGATGGCCAAACCTGCACAAAAACGCGAAATTCTAACAAGAAAATCCGTCACGCTGACTTTTAGACATTTTGTCAATTTTTTTGTGCTTGGAAAAATTTTCAGATTTCCACTGACTTTTTGGGCTTGGAAAATTTTAGAGATAATGCTGACTTTTAGACATTTTGTCGCCAAACAATTTAAACTTTTTGAATGTGGAAAATTTTAGAAATCAGGGTAACTTTCCGAAATTTTGTAAGGCATACTTTTTGGACTCGGAAAATTTCAGGAATTATGACTTTTTCGATTTTGAAAAATTTTATTAAGTGGTCAGTTAACTTTTAAACTTGACAAAATCTAGATTGTTTAACGGGGGGGGGGGTGTGTTAAAATTATAAAGTTCTGGCTCAGATACAAATTTTTTGGATTTTTCGATTCCACGTGCAATTTTTCGCAATTTTTCCCATTCAAAATAGAGATAGGTATAATATTTTACCAAAAAAATCTTCAAAAACAACTCATGTTTTTATAGAAGTTCAAATTTCAATTTTTTTGTACGATTTTTTTATGGTGAAAAAAAATCTTGATTTTAAGTAGGTAAGTATAATTTGAATAATTCTCTATAAAATGATCTTCAAGAATATTGAAAATGAATTTTTATGATTTTGATTTAAAATTACACATTTTTTTTGTTAAAATACCGTATTTTTTGGCCTTGGAGTGGGATCATTCTACACCCTCCCCCTCAACCTCCCAAATCGGTCTTGGCACTTCAAAATGATCATGGCAAAGATGAAGGATGAGTTGCGGAGTATTGTGGGTTGCTCATATAGCAAGTATCTCATTTCACTTTTCTTTCGTATATCTACTTTAGTTGCATCTTTGATTCTATGAAGCACCAAAAGAAGAAAATTTAGTAGGCAGTTGCTAAAGAATTTATAGGACGAAAGATCATTTCTAACGTTGGTGGAAGAAAATTCGGCCATTTTGTCGCAGTTATTACGACGAGTCGACGCGACGCGACGGTTCTTTTTTCTCATTTCTTTTGTACAAAAGAAGAGTAAAACATTATGTAACCCAAACTGTCACGTGATGAATTACCTTTACAAAACATTTTCGTCGAAAAATTCCGCAAATATTTGCTAAAAATATATCTATACATATTTCACCTCAAACAGTAGGGTACAAATGTAGGTAGAAGGTAGTGGAAAATGCTGGTACTTTGCGGCGTGGCATGCGGACTGATTAATCGATCTATAAAATGACGCAATTGCTAGAATTTGTGAATCGAAGTATAAAAACGAGACGAATGGGATGTTCTGTTTCTGCTTTGGACACAACACGGATACGTTCGCGGATGAACAAATGGGATTACGTATACGTTCGTTTATACTACATCCGTCTATATAGGTACACGGCATATATGTATATCTAACATGGCTATGCGTATTTTTGAGGTAGGACTAAATAAAACAGAGAGAGAGAGAGAGAGAGAGAGGCGATATTTTCGTAGTGAAAATACACGTAGTTTCATATTTTCGAGGATAAAAAGCGAGGTAAACAGGATTGAAATGTCTGTGTTCATTATTCGTATTGTCCGCAAGTTGTTCGCTCGAAATAATTAACGGCCTAGGAATTAAAAAGCGTACGGCTTGGGTCAACAACGTATGTAATACCTACAGTACACATCGCACAGTGCACACAATGCCATACGACGATAAACACGAAGCGAAGGGATGTTAGTAAAATTTTCAACCCACCTCAGCTGGAATGTCGGAATCGCCTCACCGTCCAGTTGTATGAATGCATTACCGCGAACCATCATGAACACCGTAATTTTACCAGTTTCGGCGAATGTCAATTCGACTCCACGATCTGCCGGTGCGACGTAGGAGGCGCTGATACGAGGAGACGTGGCGTTTAATTTGAGCTTTTGTTTCAACGTGTGCGAAATAGGAAATCCGGAACGAGATTTTTCGTTTTTCGTTGCACCCTGTGCCGTTTCTGGTCGTGGTTTGGTCGAGTTACCGGGATGCGGGGTTTTCAAGCTTTGGTTGAGTTTTGGTTTATCCGAGGCTTTTGGCTGGTCTGTGGTGTGCTTTGGTAGAATAGTCGGAGGAGCTGTTTCGTCGGGCTCTGTGAATGTGAACAAAGGTGTATATGAAAGCGAGGCCTGTTCTACTGTTCAACTCTGCACATTTTACGTTTATTTAAGAGTTCGAGTAATTGTATTCATTGAAAAACCATGAGAATTAGGTGCAATCAATTTTTGTTTTAGAAATTGCGACTTTTTGGACTTGAAATTCCAAAGATTCGCCTTCGACAAGTGCTGAAGATTCCTTAAACCAGAAAGTCATCCGTCCCTTTTTTAAATTTTCCCATTCCAAAAATTCAGAATCTCTGAAAATTTCCAGCTCCCAAGTCCAAATGGTTATTTTTTTTAAAAAGTGGTGAAATTACTTAAATTTTCTTCCAAGTCTCAGAAGTCAATTGTTTTCAAAAAAATTCTGAAGAAACCACATGGACTTGAAATAATTTTTATAAAATCATTGTTTTGATCTAAAATAACAAAAATTGCAACAGTTTGCCAAAATTTCAAAATTCAAAAATTCAAAAAACTCAAAATGGAATCACGATTTTTGGTGATTTTATTTTTTTGATGCAAAAGTCACAAAAATGTCAATATTTTAATTTTAAAGTTGAAAAAATTCTGAAATTTAAAATCGTAGTTTCGATTTTTGGCTTTAAATTTTTTCCAACTCTACTTTGATCAGAAATCACAAAAATTGCTACATTTGTCTTGATTTTAAAATTGATAATATCAAAATTTGGGATCAAACTATTAACAAAGATGCAATTTTTGCTCATTTCATTGTTTTGGCTCCAAAGTATAAAAAAATTCCGGAGTATAAAATCAAAAGTCGAAATCTAGTCGCGATTTTTGACTCAAAAATAATTTTTATAAAATCATTACCATATTTTGATCTATAATCATGATTTCTATATTTACCTATAGATTTCAAAATTGATGACATCAAAATTTGGGATCAAACTCAAAATAAAGTCACGATTTTTGGTCATTTCAATGTTTCGACCCAAAAGTCACAAAAATGCTATTATTTTGATTCCGAAGTTGAATAAATTAAAATATTAGAAATCAAAAGTCAAAATGTAATTACGATTTTTCAGTCAAACATTATTTTTAAAATCATTATTTCGATTTAAAATCACGAAAATTACGTTTCCCTTTAGATTTAAAAATGGCAAAAATCAAAATTTTGTGTAACAGTCGAAATCTGGCCACAGTTTTGAACAAAATTTTTAATCGGTACATACTTGGATCCAAAAATACATAAATGCTGTCAAGTGTTGAGTATTTTGATCGCAAAATTGAAGAAATGATGAATTTTGTTACAACATTTAGATTTCAAAATTGAAGAAAATTAAAATTTGTGACCAATGCAGGATTTTTATCCACAAGCTACTTTAAACCAGTATCTTGATCCAAAAATTACACAAATGCTATTAGTTTGATTGCAAGTTGAAAAAATTCCGAAATAAAAAATCAAAAGTTTCGATTTTTGACTTGTAAATTTTTTTTGAAATTATAAGGTATTTTGATCTAAAATTACAAAAATTACTTACATTTTGATTTCCAAGTTATGTAAAGAAAAAAACTTTAAATTAAAAATCGATATTGTCTCGATTTTTGACCGATAAGTAAGTGATTCATCTCATTTTAGAATCCTGGAAAATTCATGACTGAAAATTAAAATTCATAAATTGTTCAAAATTTTTGATCCAAAATCAATTTTTGAAGACATCATGATTTCAAAATGAAAAGTCTCAGAATATCTATAAAGGTTATTGATGAACAATATGCAACTTGAAAAAGTTCTGTTATCTAGATCAAAAGTTGCTCTTGCTTTGAGCTCATGATTTTAGAAAATAGAAAAGGGTATCGTTTTCAATTACCAAATACGTAGACGTCATTTTGAAACTCAGTGCCCTCCAAAATCATTGAAATAGATGTACGAGTGAAAGCCTTTTCACCACTTTCTTGAATTACATTCACTCGACTACCAAAAATGTTATTTTGATAGTAAATTATCGAATGGAATCGTGAATTATAATTTTTCAATGATAAAAATGATGGAATACATTTCCGAAAATTTCACTTCAAAGATTTTATCCTTCCAATTGATAAAATGTTATCAAATTTTTTAACGAAAGAAGTGAGACGAGATTATGCGAAGGCGGAGTGATAAATTTCCAAAGGAACCGAAAGCTTAAATCCTCTCATCGTGCTTTATGCGAGGAACTGAGAATGCGCCACTGCTTTTGTCTGCGCAGCAAGACGAATAGTTGAGGGAATGAGTCAGCGAATGCTTTTCATACCAGTTTTATCGATGTAAACCGTCGGACTGTCGGTATTTTCCATTTGCTCGTCGCAGTACGCCATACAAATTATATTCGCCGCTATAACTATGCAACCAAAACACACCAATCTATTCATGTTGTACATTCGGTATTTTTCTGAAAAATAAACAAAATAGTTTTATAGAAACTGGGAAACGATGACGTGCTCTATGCAAAAACTACCTACGAGTAGACCTACCCGTTGAATTTGAAAAAGAATTATTCGTCGTTACTAACCCGAACCATTAATCTAATTTAAACTCTCGCAAAAAGTAAATATTTATTTCAGCCGAGCTTACGTTCTTCCCGCTAGTTGAAAAAAATACCCTCGTGAACGAAATACGTATCGTGAAATTTCACCGATTCGAAAAATTCCGAACTGATATTCCAGATTCTCAACTATTTTCCTATGGGAGTTGGTTCGAGTAGGTTTTATGTTTTTTAATCCTGGTCTTTTAAGGGGGCGAAATGAAAGAGAAAATACCGTTTGTGGATTTGACTTTAAATGTTTGATACAGATTGATTGCCAAATCGAAATTTAAATATTGTTGATATAAATTATCGAATCATTTTTTTTATTTATTGGAAAGGGGTAGTAGTGAAGAAATTTTCAAAAAGTTGAAATATTGAAAAATTATTCCCAATTCTGTAATTGTGATTTTTCACCAAATTCACTCTCTCTCTCTGAACTAAAATTTATAGTCGAAAAATTCGCCATTTCCTAAAATTTTCCTTCTCTTGTTTGGAGAAAGTTTAGTGTTGCCCTTTCTCATTTAACCATAATCGATTAAAAAGTTGAGGTGTATATCAAAACACTTTTCTTTTTTCCTCGCAACATTTTCGAAAGGAAAAGCTCGCAAAAAATTGACCATTGAACGTAACCCTTTACCCGAACGATTAATTTCTACAGTTTCGAAAGGATTTTATTGAAAAATGTCAAAAAGGTTGACATAACGATACACATTTTCCGGTAATTTTCACTCAATTTCATTCGAACGAATAAAACTGCAAAAAGTTATAATCCTGCGGTAGCTCTCTGCTTTTAATAACCATTCCGCGAGATACGTTTACGAGGGAAAATAGATTCGTCGGATGTTGTGAATTTTCATTTGGGTTTGGGTTTTTACGTGTATGGTATTTTAGAAAAAAATATTTGTTTTTTAATTCTTTTGTTTTTCATCGCCAACAATTTTTCCAAATGTTTTGAATTATTTTTTTATTTACGTGTAAAATTCCGTAATATTTGCAGTATCGAGTTTCGAGCAAAATCATCGCATAATTCACATTTTTTTTGTAAATGGAACACACAGCCAAGTACAAAAATGTATTTTTCAAATATTAATTTTATCGAATACGTTGAAACTGCGAATAATGCTCGAAGAGTCTCGTTCTCAGTATCATATACAAAGAGATTGGTTTACTAAACGACTTACCTATCATTACTCCTAATCTTTCGACAGTGAAGCCAATTGCGAAAGAATGCAACCACACCTTTTGAAGTTGGAAAGAATTATTCTTAGGTATTTTTGAAATGAAAGGCCAAAGAAGATATTAAACTACCCGAGTATCTACCTCATAATAGGGGTAAAAACGAGAATTTTTGAAAAATCAGTTATTTTTCATACAAAGAAGAAAAAAATAATTAAAATCTGCTCTTTTAAATTCAACTGGATGCTTTTCAAACCTAATTAGTTTCAATTAATTTTACGTAGGTCAAGTTTGCCGGACGAGAGAAACCGTAAAATTTGTACGAAGCACAAAATATATTTAATTCGGATATCGATTTTATTTGGAATTTTTTCTTTTACATTTACAAAGAAAATACTCGTACCTACTAAAGGCAATATTGTTATTGCAAAATCAAACATAGACCAACGTTGAATTTGTTGCATAAAATGAATACTGCTATACGTCCTACGCCGAAAAACAGTAAATTTCGCCGGCATACATTATACTTACCAAATGTTATGAAAGTTATTTTTGAAAATATTTCACCATAGGGAAAGTTTCATCCTTTCAATTTAACTTCATTAGTATGTATATTTTCCAAAGGCAACCCGTAAGTTCTCGTCATCGTGGGGTTTTTGGGTTTTCAAGGTTATTGAAAATTTAAACGAGCCTACGTAGATATATTTTTATAATTATAGACTTTCGCCAACTATTTTGATTCAAATCAGCGAAACTAAAAGCTTTTCCAAGTATATTCGTTAATATGTTGTAACTCATCTTAATTTGCTCTCGAGTAAGGTTCGCGAGAATAAAACTTTCCATTGGGTTGTGTTCTCGATCGTCGTAGTTAAAGTTATACTTAGTCTATTATCAAATCGTTGTAAGATTGTAGAAACTGGGCGTCAGCGGCGTCACCGCCGCGGCGCGCCGTTTGCCGCAATGGGATGTGAAAATTTTTACGGTACGTGCTCAACGTGGATACTCTCAGGCGATATACAAATTACCCGCAATTTATACGACAGTAGCCATTTTCTTAATTTCCTTTGTAGAAATTGTGTAGTGTATTATGCGAGAAGCTGCCTAATGAGGTCGTACATATTCTAGTTATAATCTTCTTCAATGATTCGCCACGTAAACGAACCAAATGTCCAGCAATTATCCTTGTATTATACTATAAAGTTTAAAGTTGAACTTATCTTCTTGTGCAGTACAGGATGTTCTGCAAGGTGCACGGGCGTCGCTGAGTTTCAAATATTGGAGGGGACGCGATTTTTTTTTCAAGATTTACAAATACACCAAAGTAACCTATGGTTCATTTTTGACTGTGATTTTAATAACCCTGCCGTAATTGATGACCCAGGCAATCGCTACGCTGCTTGTATTTTTTCATACTTTTTTTTTACCAAATATGGGGGGAACCGTCCTTCCATCCCCCCCGTCAGCGACGCCCGTGGCAAGGTGTGTGTAGGATTTTCAGAAAAATGAGATAAAGAAATTTTGAATCGAAAAGAGAGTAGTTTACGAGATACATACATTTATAATACTCCCTTTTTCTCTCAAAAATGTTTACTGCGCAGCATTTAAACAATTTCACTTTACCTTTGATCGCTAAATGCTTGAAAATTGTTTTTCAACGTCTTTAAAATACCTAAAATTACATTATTTCAAATGTTGTAAAATTGGTTTTAATCGTGAAAAAAATTATGAAATTCAAAAGTATTCAATTATTTAAAATGTTGAAATTTTTGAAAAAAGACGAAAACTATTGAAATTAATATGAAAATTGTAAAATAACGTTCATGATATCTTCAAAATTGATGAAATTGCCTCAAAGTTGTGTTAAAATTGTTTTAAATGTTACAAATTATAGAAAAAAGTAATGAAATTTCAAAAAAATTGAAATGTTATGAAATTTGTTCTAAGTGTTCACTGTTCGGAAAATCACAAAATTTGTCAAATTGTTTTAAAATTCATTTAAAATTTTGGTAAACATATAACAAAAATATCGAAAAGTTATTAAAATCGGATCCAAATTATTCAAAAAGTAACAAAAAACGTTTGAAATCTGAAAAATTAAAAAAAAAAAAGGGTTTGAAATGTTATAAAACTTGTTAAAATATTATTAAAAATGTTCGGAAACCCACAAAATTTGTTTTAAATTTTGGTGAACATTTCACCAAACTATTGAAAAATTGTTGAAATCGAGTCCAGATTATTCAAAAAATTCAAAAATCTCAAAAAAGTATTTGAAATGTCATAAATTTTTTAAAATAATTGTTAAAATTGTTCAGATAAGTACACAATTCAATTAAATTTCGGTAAATATTCCACAAAAAATTTCAAAAAATTGTTGAAATCGAGTCCAAAATATTCGAAAAGTGACAAGAATCGTTTGCAATATCAAAAATCTCACAAAAATATTTAAAATGTCACGAAAATTGTTGAAATATCGTTAACATCGTTTAAAAGCTCATAATATTTGCCAAAATTGTTCTAAAATTTATTAAAATTTCGATAAACATTCGACAAAGAACACAAAAAATTGTTAAAATTGCGTCAGAATTATTCAAAATGTGATAAAAACTGTTATAATTATCTAACATATGTATCATTTTTTTCACGTTATTGTAGCCAATTTTCATGGAAATTCATCAATTTTCCTAACACTTACGATATTTCCAGCAACTATTGTTAGAATTTACCCCTTTTATTTTGAAATTTCATAAATTTTTACGTTATTTTTACTTAATTTTTATTAAATTTCAACTATGTTTTGGCGTTTTAAATACCAACTTTTTAGATCTCATTTTTAAACAATTTTGCGATGTTTGAAGTAGGTAGAATTATCGATGTTTAATCGATTTTTGAGTATTTTTTCAACAATTTTTATAATGCTTTCAACGTTACTTTTACAATTTGAAAAATTTTGACGATATTTCAAGCAATTTTTTCGCTATTTCGAAATATTTTATTCTTATTGATTCAATTTTTACATCTTTTAATAAAGGTTTCAAAAAATTGAACAATTTTTATCTCATTTTCAAACATTTTTTGATAATATTAATCATTGAATGCTTGAACAATTGAACATTTTTTTAACGTCTTAAAAATACGTAAAATTACATATAAATTTTTCAACATGTTGGAAAAAATTGTACAAATTATTTTTAAAAGTTTGCCCCCTTCCTGGACCCCCTAATCATTTCTATTTCCACATTACCCATGAAAGAGTCAGGCATAATGTTATTATGTCTCATGATATGATGAAATGTATAATAGTCAAATTTTGGAACAATCTAAATTTTCCCAAGTTCAAAAGTCAGCTGACACTTCATAAAATTAATCAAAATCGAAAAAGTAAGAATTTCTAAAATTTTCCAAGTTCAGAAAGTCGTTTGAAGTATGAAAAAATTGTCAAGTCCAGAAAGTCTAAAATAGCCTGACAAAATATCTGAAAGTCAGCGTAATCTCTGAAATTTTTCAAGTCCAAAAAGTGAATGGAAATCTGAAAACTTTTTCGAGTTCAAAGAAGTCTCACAAAATGTCTAAGTCAGCGACACGAAATTTCGTCGCGTTTTTCACGAGTTTGGTCATCGCAAAAGCATATCCTATGCTAATATTCAAGAATTTCATGTAGAAAGTGTCGAAATATCGTAAACAATTTTTGAAAAACCACATAAATTAGCAAAATTGTCATGAAATTTGTTCAAATGTTGGTCAAAACTTCTGAATAACGTGAAAAATCATTGCTCTGTTATTTATTGGATGTTAGTAAGGAACTTGAAGACTTTTTTTGTGTTTCAAACATATTTTTTGTCACTTTCAAATAGCTTTCACATAATTTATTGAAACATTTCTAGTAATTTTCAAGCCATTTTCGTGTAACTTCTGTTGAACCCATACAACACTAATTTGAGAAATATTAATGCTCAAACTTCAATACCTAGGTATCAAATATTTTTCTTTACAGACAATCACGATACCGAATTAGTTAAAATAATTAATAAAAAATTGTTTATAAACGGTATGAAATTTTCAAATGTACCATAATTTTGAGATATTGAAGTGTTTATGAAATTTTCATCTTTTGTGAACAAAAATATAGTCAAGTAGAAAAAGGTGTTTTCGTTATCTTGTCGCGAACCGTCGTTACTGTTGAATATCTTCGTCACGGATAAATTAATCCAAAGTGCGAAAATTTTGACCATTGAGAGTCTTGTAAGCTGTAACACGAGTGTGAGGGACGTACCGCCACATACTCGTATTTTTGAAATAGCTGAAATTTTCGTGTACGAAAGCTATTCAATAATGAGTCCTTTCTCATACATATACTTATGTACCTACCTGTCCTATCCTATATCTATTGTGAGTTTATATTGAGAAAAGAAATCGTATCTGTATAAACGTGAAAAGAAACTCGGCTCGGAAGTTTTCAACAATACACTCCACTTTCGGTAGGGTATACCCATTTTTATACGACGACAAAACGTTTTAAAACGTCAAATTCAGGAAATTGTTTCATACGTATAAAAAACGTAAAATTTTTCCCCTATCGTTTTCATTTTTAGGCATTCTCGATAATTTAAAATTCAAATTTCGACTGCTATATATGGAGTCGGAATTGGAACCCGATGGTGACAACATCGAAGCTGAATTTTTTTCACTTTAACGAGTTGCGTACGTAGCTATTTACCTAGATACCTAAATTTTGTCGAGCGTACGTATTTGAAAAATTATACACGCTATTTACATTAATACAATGTGGGAGGTGGCGAAAAAAAATAATAATCGTTGAAACGTGAAAATATGCGACATTACTTAACGTATTTACGTGTAGACAAATGCATCGGCTTAAATACTTTATACGTGCATCTTATTTCCATTCAAGGTCTAGAAACTTTATACCCTTTTGTAATCGCTGTACCACACAATCTCTTGTTCTACAAAAGAGAAACGTTATCGTCGACCAAATTAAGGCTATTTTTTACTATTCAACGTAGCGCGTAATCTTTTGTAGTACGCTGCGAATTCCCCACATTCGCGGTCCAACTTTAATTATCTAAAGCTCGCCACCATGTAAAAAACGAAGTCGAAGTGGTAGCACGTGAAAGGAGTAAAATAGCGATGCGGTTGGCGCGGGCTAAAATCAGATACTAAAATATTTTCTTTTCTCGCCATGTTTCTTTTTTTCTCATTCCGATGCTACGGTGTTATTCGGGCCAAAAGTTCAGATTACCACAAAGCTGCGGATTTAAAAAGTAACAACTCGTTTAGATGACGAAAGCTTTTTAAAAGTGAAAAACTCCTTTACGAACAATGTTTACGTCGGAGTCGAAACGCCATTGTGAAGAATGCGGTGTAATTTCTTATCATTACGTGACAGAATATGCAATAGTTTTTTTTCCTTTACTTTGGTTCGCTCTGTGTTGCTGTACAGTATTCAATTACAGGAAATGAATACTGAAGCTTTGCATCGTATTTCACGACTTAACGTAAATTGAATGAAACGACTTTAGGTAGGACACAATCAATTAAAGCTCGTTACACGCGAATACAAATCTTTTTACGAGGTATTATAGTGGACGAATGATATACTTGGATGGCATACGAGTAGACCAACTACCAACTGCGTTGTTATCCCTGTCTAGCGTCTATTCTGTCCGGCTGATCTGTGCGAGTGTATTTGAAACGAATATGTCACAAAGTTTCCCGTACCCTAATTAACGCAATCGGGTTATTTTCAGCTTTCAGCACCTTCCTGGTTTTCACGAATCAGGAAATTGTTTAAAAATAAGCCATTTTAGAAAAGTTCGCGAGATGAGAGTTTGTTACAACATTCTATAAACTATCTCCCTCGAAGAATTCACTCGCGAAATTTTCATCGAATTTAAAATCACGCTTAATTGAAGTACGAGTACACATCTCGATATAGATGCCCGGATTTTCTATCGCGAAAGAATTTAAATTCATATTTCAGCTAGTAGCATCCTTGAAATTCTTCAAACAACGGGGTAAACTTCTTCGAAAGCGGTATTTTATTAATAAAAGTTCGCAACTTGTCAAAATATTATGAGATGAGACCAATAAACTTGGCGCTTTTCAAACTTTCACATAACGAATTTCGCGCACATTCAACGTATAGCTATAGGTGCATTAACCCGGAGTATTCTGATGAAATTTTCATCTTGAGAACTGATTACATCGTTTTTTTTCGTGCGTTTCGTCGATAATTCGAGTGTATTTTTTTCCTCGGTCAGATGTGTGGAAATTTTCGAAAAATCGTTAGTGGGTTCAAGCGTCTGTGATTCGATAAAATCGAGATAGTTTTTGGGAAAAAAGTGAAATGGGTTTCGTATAGATAAAAGGATACAGTTCGTTAATAATTTGCACAAAGTGATTTCACCAATCAACTAATTGGTACTTTCTTTTTGTTCATTTCTTTCAGGTGAGTCTTGAATTTTCTCTGTGATGATGTGGGAAGATACGAATAGAAAATGAAATTGAGTAAGTGATAGACTACAGTGTGTTTATAAAGTCCTGCCTGATGCCTGCCATTTTTTACTGGTTGGAGGTAAGCCAGTGTCTTATAGCGGAATTGGATTTCTCATGACTAGAGCTTTGAATTTTATGAAATTGCATATTTGTCTACGGTGAAGAAAAAGTGAATATTTCGAGGATCTATACGATTCATGAAATTTCCTGACGAATGAGCCCAATTTCATTTTGCATATTTTTC